>PVHP010007407.1:0-56785 GCA_004024765.1 Zapus hudsonius | reverse complement strand
GGTGCTTAGCTCTGCAGAGAGCTTTTCATAGGAGAGAAGGCTATTTTAAGGGAAATGTCCAGGTTGGGGGAAGGGCCCAGGTGGCCTAAAAGAGAACAGGGATGTCCTTTTCTGCCAGATGGAGACACAGCAGGTGGGGGGCTTTACCTCCTGTTTAAGAGACAGGCTTTGGTTTCCATGTTAAAACTTCTCTTGATGCTGGCTATACTGGTTGGGGTTGGGGGGGGAGAACTGAGGTGCTGTGTGTGGACTCCATTTTAGAGCCTGAGTTTTGACCTAACAGGAACTACTTTAGCTCGGAGTGGAGCAGAGAGCACACAGCACTGAGCAACCGTGTACAAGTTCTGAACAAATTGTCAGGAGAAAACCTGCTCAAGGAGCCTTTAATCCCAGCACTTAGGAGGCAGAGGTAGGAAGATCACAGTGAGTTCAAGGCCACCCTGAGACTACAGAGTGAATTCCAGGTCAGCCTGGACTAGAGTGAGACCCTACCTCGAAAAACCAAAAAAAAAAAAAATCTTAGATCAAGAGATCCAAGTGGACGACACCTCCTTTGACTCCTAGAACCTCTTCTGATTTTATCCCATTCCTCAGGCGAGTGCTGGCAGGCTCCCTGTGGGAGCTCCCTTCTCTCTGGTCCTCCCTGCCCATCCTGCGCACTCCTTTCCCCATGGCCAAACCAGACTCAGCCAGATCTCTCTTAATCTCCGGAGTTCTGCTCAAGCTGCTCCTTAACCCAAGGGTGCCTCTTCCCTCATTTCGACTACTGAACACCTGCTTGTCTATCCTCCCAGGCTCTGCCTAAACCTGCTCGGTGGCAAAGTCTTTTCAGTTACTTTCCCAGAATCACTTCATCTTCAGCTGAAGAGACTTGAAGAGCTGTCTAGGCCAAATCCTACCGGATGCTTGAATCCTGGCCTTTCCTACACAGCAACCAATTGCCCATCGCTTATTTGGATCAGGGACTTGTTCACCACCTCCTGGGACAGCTCAATCCCTTTATGGACAGGTCAGTTAAAAAATTCTTCCTAGCCACGCCTTTAATCCCAGCACTCAGAGGCAGAGGTAGGTGGATGGCTGTGAGTTTGAGGCCAGCCTGGGACTACAGAGTGAGTACCAGGTCAGCCTGGGCTAGAGTGAAACCCTATCTCAAAAAAAAAAAAAAAAAATATTCCTGGGCTTTAAGAGATGACTCAGCAGTTATAGGCACTTACTTGCAAAGCCTGCTGGCCCAAGTTCAATTCCCCAGAACCCACGTAAAGTCAAATGCACAAAGTGGCACATGCATCTGGAGTCCATTTGCAATGGCAGGAGGCCCTGGCATGCCCCATTCCCCGGGACACCTCTCTCCTTACAAATAATTAAAACCTTTTCCTTACTAAGCCTAAATCAGCTTCAAGTAGGATATACCCTGGGGCCTCTTACACCATTAGTTCTTCCCTTCTTTGTTGGCCCCCATTGTTGACTTGGGACACTGTGTTTGTTACTTTTGAATAACTATGACCCATGTACTGAAAAACACAATGTAAAGAGGAAAGCTTTATTGGGCTCACAATTCAGAGGGTTTAGTCGGAAGTTTCTTGGCCCAATGTGGTTGGGCACAACATTATGGCAGTGGGGGAACATGTATTGCAGGACAGCTGTTCACACCACAGCAGACAGGAAGCAGAGAGCAAGGGCAAAGTCAGGATCTGGGTGATAATATAACCTTCACAGTCCTGCCTCTTGTGACTTTCCACCAGCTAGACCCTACCTCTTATGTGTGTGGCATGGCTTGTTTATGTGTGCTGTATGTACAGTGTATGTACACATGTGTGCAGACTATCACTTGTACCCTATCGATATTCTGGTTTGTTTCCTTGAGATGAAATCTATCACTGAGCCTGGGGCTCAGAATGGTTTACCACCAAGCCCCAGGTCTTCACCAGACTCCTCCCCCACAGGACTGGGTTTACAGTCCTGCCATGGACACACATGGATTTCCACATGGGTGCTGAGAATCAAACTCACATGATCTCAGGCCCTCATGCTTGTCTGTACCCACTGAGCTGTGTCCTAGTCCCAGACCCCAACTCTTAAGGGTTCCGTGCCTCCCAAAATAATGCCACCAGCGGGGGACCAAGTGTTTAAAACCTGAGCTTGCCGGGCATGGTGGCGCACGCCTTTAATCCCAGCACTCAGGAGGCAGAGGTAGGAGGATTGCTGTGAGTTCAAGGCCACCCTGAGATTACATAGTGAATTCCAGGTCAGCCTGGGCTAGAGTGAGACCCTACCTCGAAAAACAAAAAACTGAGTTTATTGGAGACATTACAGATTCAAACCAGAACAGGCACTATTTACACAGAGTTCTCCCCAGGCTCTATTTTCCCTTGGCTCTATGTTATCTTTTCATTGCTCTTCACTGAATTCTTTCCCCTGGCACGTGATGGCATACTTCAGGGCTCAGTTCTTATCATTCTATCTATATCCCCACCCAATGATGTCATCCACACTTAAGGCATTAAATATCGGATACTTCGGAAGCACACCTCAGCACTATAGACTCACATACCCAAGAGCCTGGTTGACATTGTTTCAATCCTAGGTCAAAGGTAGGCCAACTTTATCTTCCATTTTTGCCCCACATACCCCAAATTCCACACCAACAGCTGTTGGGTAGAATTTGGGACAAGTCACTTAAGCAGCCTCAGTTTCCCCGTGTGTAAAATAAGGATACTGCTACCTGCTTCAGAGGATATGAAACCTGCGAAGTGTTCTGCAGATTAAAAGCTCAGGAGAGAGAAGCTGCAAACAACAGCTCTGCAGCTGGACTGGTGGCCCTAACTAGTGCCCAGGGAACTTAGAAAAGAGGACCCCCAAAGTCCAGCCCCGATTTCCCGAAGACTCGGCGGGCGCAGAGGCTGCAGGTCCCGAGCGGAGGGAGGGCGCGAATCGCGGCGGGCTGCCGGGAGGAGGCGGGCCGGAGCGCGCGGGCGGCGGGGCCCCGGCGTCCCCTCCCGCCCGGAACCTTGGGCGCGCGGAACCTCGGCGTCGGAGCGCGCGCGGGCGTCGCGGACCTGGAAGACGATGGAGCGGGCGCGCGGGCCGGGGCCCGAGGAGGAGGAGGAGGAGGAGGCCATGGCGGCCGTGCTGTCCGCGGCGGGCGGCGCGGGCCCGGCCGTCCTACAAGTGGCCGGCCTCTACCGGGGTCTGTGCGCGGTGCGCAGCCGCGCCCTGGGCCTGGGGTTCGTGTCCCCCGCACAGCTGCGGGTGTTTCCGGTCCGCCGCAGCCCGGGCCGGCCCTCCGGGGACGAGCTCGAAACCAACCCCTTCTACGACCGCTACCGGGACAAGATAGAGCAACTGCGCAGGTGCGGGCGGGCCGGGGGCCGGGGGCGGGGAGGGGGGCGGCGTGCGGGGCCGGGGGACACCGGGGGCGGGGCACGGGGCACCCAGCTCAGGCCAAGCCCTTGGTCGTCCCACAGTTGACTTTCTGCTGTTCTCAAAATGCTCAGCTATAGGTAGATATATAGATATATAGGTATGGATGGATAGATAGATTAGATATAGATGATAGATAGACAGACAGACAGACAGATAGATTAGATAGATAGATAGATAGATAGATAGATAGATAGATAGATAGATAGATAGATAGATAGATAGACAGACAGAAAGACAGACAGAAAGACAGACAGATAGATTAGATAGATGATAGATAGACAGACAGACAGACAGACAGACAGATAGATAGATAGACAGACAGATAGAGAGACAGAAAGACAGACAGATAGATTAGATAGATGATAGACAGACAGACAGATAGATAGAGATATATAGATATGTGTAGATATAAATAGAGAGATGGATATAGATATCTAGATATAGGTCTATATCAGCTCAGAGAAATTGTCCTCGGTATAGAATTGGAACGATGAAGTCCTCCAGAGAAGAGCCTTTAATTGGATCCAGGTCTCACGCTTAATCAGCGGAGACCCGATCCAAAGTTGGGGTTCCCAGGCTCCAGCCTCAGGGCCCTGCCTGCATAGCAAAGATGTTGGGAGAGAGACGCTGCAAAAACTAATCGTGTCACATTGGAACCATCCGAGCCCTTTTCAGGTGGGTGACGCAAGTCGAAAAGGACACATGCCAAAAGGTCACAAAGCCAACGCCGGGTTAGGGCTTGTCCGACTGAACCTGAGGTTCCCAACATTACCCCTCAGCTTCCAGAGGGTGAAAGGTGGAGGCCAGAAGGGAGTTGGGGGGCAGGGGATGTGTGGCACGGTGGGAGACAGTCTGGCATGCGCAAAGCCTTTGGTTCCATCTTCAGCAAAACAGAAACAAAAATTAAGAAAACAAAAAAGAGGAAGGGGCGTTAAGGTGGGTGTACTGGGGTCCCAAGGATGTCGACGTGTGTGTGTGGGGGGGTGGTAGGATAGGAATGGAAGGAAACCTAACCATAGTTGAGGGCTATGAATTCTCTGCATTCTGCGTCATCTAGTTCCACTCCCTTGATTTGACTCCTACAACTTCACCTGGATCACTGCCGTCATCCTTCATCCCCTGACTAGTGTACCCACTTCCAGTCTTGGACCCCTCCACCTCTGTCCATTTCACTGTAATCATAGAGCTCTTTCTCAGGTTTTGAAGCAATGATGGAACAAATGAATACTTTTTTTTTTTTTTTTTTTTTTTTTCCGAGGTAGGGTCTCACTCTAGCCCAGGCTGACCTGGAATTCACTATGTAGTCTCAGGGTGGCCTTGAACTCATGGCGATCCTCCTACCTCTGCCTCCCAAGTTCTGGGATTAAAAGGCGTGCACCACCACACCCGGCAAAATGAATACTTTTGCTTTCATTCTAACAGCATTTAGATGTTCTCAGGTGACGTTTTAAAAAATATTATTTATTTATTTGTGAAAGAATGGGCATGCCAGAGCCTTTCGCCACTGAAAACAAGCTCCATATGCATATACCATTTTTTGCTGCCTTGAGTGAGTATTGGGGAATCAAAGCCAGACCACCAGGCTTTGCAAGGAAGCACCTTTAACCACTGAACTCTCTAGCCTGCAAGAGTAATTTTTAAATCCTTTCCTTGACCTACTTCCTCTCTCTCTCTCTACCCAGTTCTCTTGGTCTCTTTGATCCCTTTTACACATAAGCATATACCTAATAGCTCCCATTCATTCTCTCTCTTTCCTTTGTTTTTCCCCCAGCTAGGATCTTGCTCCTCCTTGCTCTAGCCCAGGCTGACCTGGAATTCACTATGTAATCTCAGGGTGGCCTTGAACTCATGTCAATCCTCCTACCTCTGCCTCCGCAGTGCTGAGTATAAAGGTGTGCACACTACACCCAGTTCCATTCATTCTTACTTAGGAATGGGCTTGCTCTCCTTCCCTGCCAGATCCATCAACATTTTCACAAATCCTTACCTCCTGAAAGTGAGCTTTCCCAGGTGCCCAGTTTACTTCTGGATAATGTCCAAAATGCTTAGTGTTCCCAGTCTTCGTACCTCATCTCTACCTGTCTCGAGCCTTACTAGTACCAAAACTTCCTTTGAGGACTCTCTATGGTCTAGCACTTAAAAATACAAATGGAGGCTGGAGCGACTGCTCAGTGGTTAAGGCATTCACCTGCAAAGCCATGGCTGGAGTTTCAGCATGCCCATTTCTCTCGGTCTTTCTGTCTTCTCTCTATCTCTTTCTGCTCGTAAATAATAAAATAAAAAAATTTTTAGGGCTGGTGAGATGGCTCAGCGGCTAAGGCACTTGCCTTCAGTGCCTAAGGCCCTGGGTTCAATTCCCCAGGATCCACATAAGGCAGACCCACAAAGTGGTGGTCCTGGTGTTCTCTCTCTCTCTCTCTCTCTCTCTCTCTCTCTCTCTCTCTCTCTCTCTCTCTCTCTCTCTCTCTCTGTATCTCTCTGCTTGAAAATGAATAAATAAAATATTTTTTAAAAATTTTTTAAAGAAATGGAGGGAAAGGTTTGGATGTTTTTCAGGTAAGGAAAATAGCCACACAATTCAAAGAGGGCCGTGAAGATAGCCACTTGAATCATTCAGGAATGTTTGGGAAATTTTTCATCATAGCATCATTAGCACTTGTGAACACCTTTACGTATCTATCTCTCCCACTAGATAGCAAGCTTCTTCACCCAGGGAGTATGTCTTGTGTATTTTCTGTCTGTAGAGTCCAGCAAGAGCTCTGCTGCCCAGAATGCTCCTGCCTTATGACAAGCACAGATGTGTCTGACCCAGTCCTTCCAGGTGGAAGGGAAAAGATCAGCCCATCTACATGGAAGTGAGGAGAGCGGCATTTGATGTCAGTTCTGCCAAGGCGCTTTTCTCGAGGGGTGGAGTCTACTAGAGGGATAGTCAAGACATCCCTGGATCCTCCAGAGCTGACCCATGGTGCTGCAGGTCTCAGAAGCAAAGACCTAGAGTCCCTGGAAGATGTGTTTACCTCAGCATACAAAGCCAAACATCTATGATTAGCTACATAGCCTGAAGAATTCATAACAACATTAACCTCACCCTGGTCTTCAAGCCTGAAGCCTGGCCCCATTTTAACATAAAGCTGAGTTCTGAGGTTCTCTACAGATTCTTTGGAGGATAGGTCAGGGAGGTCCTCAGCACTCTTCTGCAAAATCAGCTGCTTAAAGCACTTCAATGACCAGAATCTGAGGGTGTAGGTGGAGGGAGATGTCAAAGAAGTGATGTATTCAAATAAAAGCTTAACATGCTATGTGATTCCTGCCTGAGAAGGTGACCCAAACAAGAAAACACCTTCCCCATCATGAGGGTCAGGTACCCAGAGTGTAACTAAGGCATACATAGCCTCCAAGAGAAAAAAAAATTGCGTAACTGACTTTTTCCTCCTCTTAATTTCCAACTTTGTGTTCAGTCTTTACTAATGGAAGGTACTTCCTTCAGTCTCCCATTACCTTACCTGTCTTTTCTCCGTAGCTAATGCTGTATTATCTCTTTTTCCCCCATGATTTCAAAATCCAAAAAGGTCCGGGTATCTTATCCTTTGATTTACCTTTGGTCAGGTCTAACCCAGCTGCCTTTGAGTCCCGCCTCGAGAAACGCAGTGAGTTTCGGAAGCAACCGGTGGGGCACTCCAAGCAAGGTGATTTTATCAAATGTGTGGAGCAGAAGGTAAGGCCTGCCTCCTACTTGTGTTGTGCTTACCAGCACACCTCTGTTTTCTCTAACCCTTACACATTGGTGGATTGATTGGATGATCTCAACATAGCTCCTGTTCACAGGGAGTACAGTCTAGTCATCAGGGCAGGATATGCATGGCACTGAGCTGTAGGAATCAGGGAAAAAAATCTTATTGGAGATAGAGCCTGACCTAGACTGGGAGAGTCTTTGGAACTTGAATTAAAATGAGAAGAGGGAGTGGGACTTTGATACACAGCACCTGTGATCCAACATTCTCTGTAAAGGACAAGGTAATAAATATTTTAGGCTTTGTGGTGTATTTGTTACTTTTCTCACTGTTAAGACCAAATAACTGACCAGAAGTAATTTAAGAGAGGAAGTTCATAGGATTGAAGTTCATGGTGGGGAAAACTTAGTGGCAGGCAGGAGCTGCTTGGTTGATGGTGGTGTCGGGAAGTGCTTACCTGGCTTTCTTACTGAGTAAGCATGAGGACTGGAGTCAGTGTTATTTTTAGAGGATCTCAGTCTGTGGGGTGGTGCCACCCACAGGCAGGGTGGGTCTGCTCAGTTAAACCTCTCTGGAAACTCCCTTCAAAACACATCCTAGGTGGTTCCAAATCCAGTCAAGTTGACCCTTAAGGTTAACCTCAAGTGTGTTGTAACTACTAAGCTCTCCTATTATAATGCAAAAGCTTCGTTTACAAAAATTGTTGTTGGGTTAGATTGTTTGTTAACAACCCACCTCCTCTCCATACCTCATTCCTACCCCTTGAGGTAAGGAATTTGCTTAAACAGGAAGAGCTTTGAAAGTGAAGGGGTTTTAGGAGAAAATGGTGTACTTTGTACAATTTCTTTTTCCCCAGAACTGAACAAGAGCACCACTGACTAGAATATTCCTGGCCTGAGGCAGAGAAAATGTCGAGAGATGTATTAGGGTAAAGAAATAGATTAGGTATTAAACTCCAAGCTGATGCAGTGGGCTTAAGAGATGGAGGCAGGATAGCTTACTGGCTAAGAAAATGTCAGAGACCGAATCATAACTTTCACCTGTCAGCTGGGTGATTCTGGGCACATTATGTAACTTCTCTGAGCCTCACAATTTGCCTATCTCTAAGTTGGTAACAATAATAGTACCTACTTTATATCATGCTGAAGATTGAATAATACAGCATGAAAACTCTAGCACAGTTCCTACTAGCACATACAAGAACTTAATAATTGTTATCCTTAAACAATCAAAGCTGGCGGAAAGTATGTGGAAAGCGCATATATATATATATATATATATATATGTCATGATATATATAGGAATATTAGTCTAATACAATGTTTTCAAACTTTTTGACCATAACCCACAGTAAGAAATACATTTTACCTTGAAGCTTAGCATACATGTGCATGTGATTTTAACAAAGTTATTATGGAAAGTGCTCTTCTACAGCATTAGCACATTCTTTGTGTGCTATGCATATGCATTTGTGTGAATGCACGTGTGCACATACAGGTGGAAGCAGAGGTAGATGTCAGATGTCTTCCTCTACTACTTCCCACTTTTTTTACAGAGGCAAGGTCTCACTTAAACCCAGAGCTCACTGGTTCAACTAGTCTAGCTAGCTAGCTTGCCCAGGTGCTAGGATTATAAATGGGCCACCACGCCCACCCAGCACTTACATGGGTGCTGAGGATCCCAACTCCAGTCCTCATGCTTATGCAACAAATGTTCTATCCAGTACTGAGCTGTCTCTCCAGCCACATTCTTTTCTTTCCATCCCCCCCACACACTGTCTGTAGCCGAGTCTGATTAATCTTGGGTTGTGCACAGAACAAATGGGAGTGGGAGAGGCTTTAACAAGGCTGGAACCACTTTTAGTTGTTTAGAACCTTTTTAGAGATGCAGTGTGTTAGTTACTTTTGTGACTTTATGATTGAAATATCTGAGAGAAGCAACCTAAATAAGAAAGGCTTTATCTTAGCTCATGGTTTTAGAGGTGTAGGTTATGTCAAGGATTGCATGGCAGACCAGTGAAATTTACATTATGGAGTTTAGGAAGCAGAGAACAGGGGATATAGTAAGGAGCCAGGAAAAGACATAGCACCTAAATAAAGATATGTCCCCAGGGACCTCCTTCCAGCTAGGCTCCACTGCCTTTCACTACTTCCTAATAATACCATACATCATTTTATAATCTGGCAAGAGATATCTTTCTGTTTCTCACCTCATCCGTGGCTCAGTGTGGAATAGATCAGAGGGCTGAATGCAGGAAGCCCCCAAAGACCAAATTCTGGGAAGGAATCCCTCATGTTCATAGTGGAAAATAGCAAATGAACGAGGAGACAATGATTCCTGATAGGTCCTTTCTCACCTCTGCATCTCAGTATCTTAGTCAGCAGAAAACTGTTGACTAAGCAGTAACTCCTAAAATAATATGTGTGCTTGTTAGGGAGAGTAAAGAGACAGGTGCACAGTTACTTAATGGAGTGAGCACTATAATGACTTGGTTTCTTTTTCAAAGTAAAGTGTAACTTAATGTCTCATCATGTATTTCAGGCAGATGCCTCAGGGAAACAGTCTGTGAGCAAAGGATTCACTAAGGACAAGGTAGGTTTCTAAATGAATATCAAAAAGCAAATCTTATGAAACATCTATGGTAAGCTGAAAATTTGAAGATAATTAATTACTTTGGTTCATTGATTATATGTACAGTGATTTTTTTTTCCAACTTTAGAGATAAGATATATGTATGCAAGCCGGGCGTGGTGGCGCACGCCTTTAATCCCAGTACTTGGGAGGCAGAGGTAGGAGGATTGCTATGAGTTCAAGGCCACCCTGAGACTACAGAGTGAATTCCAGGTCAGCCTGGACTAGAGTGAGACCCTACCTCAAAAAAAAAAAAAAAAAAAAAAAAAGATATATGTATGCAGTTTTGTGTCCTTGGCATGACCCCTAGTTTAAGTATGAGTCTTAGAGTGTTAGATTGAACCTGAGGAAAATGCAATGACACTCCTTTCTGTAAAAAGTAATTTCAAAAATCAAAAAAAAAATGTCTAAGTCGAGTGTGGTGGTACATGCCTTTAATCCTAGCCCTCAGTAGGAGGATCATTATGAGTGAGTTTGAGGACAGCCTGGGCTAGAGTGAGACCCTACCTGGAAAATAAAAATGTAATCTGTCACTTAGCTTAGAGATAAAGAACTCCCCTGGTAGAACAATAGCCAAGGATTCTTCTTTTACCAGCTGCAAAACACTGCAGAGCTTCTCTGGTGAGAGTGAAGCCTTTGGGAAGTACATGGTGACCTAATAGATTGTCCCCAGGAATAGACCTGTGAAAGTCTGCGTGGGCTTGGTGTTTCTCTTTTTCTGAGCATGCCAGTGTTCTTATGCTGTTCTGTACTTCTTAAAGGTCTGCTTCACCACACCAGCATTGTTTCCTACAAGGTAGTTGTGTTTTAAATTGAAAATGTTAACTGTTATCTCTTTTCTCTTTCAAGACTCTCAGTTCAATCTTTAACATTGAGATGGTGAAAGACAAAACTGCAGAAGAAATAAAACAGGTAATGAATGAAAATGAATTGGCATATTCATGAAATATGTGCTCTGTGAACCAAATATGAGAGTAAACAAAATCATACACTTTCTGAAACCTTTTTCTAGCCAAAAAAGAAAAGTAGTCATAAGGGCCAAATGTGATAAATTATATGAACAACAGTGGCAGAAGAAAACTTGCCTGCCTTGGTCTTGCTTTCATGTCTAGTCAGCTTGCCTTTCCCCTTCCCGTCTCATTCCTGTTGCCATGTCTAATTTAAAATCATCAGTACTCTATGCCTGGATCACTGCACTGCCTTTCCAAATAGATTTCCCTGCTCCCATTTCTCCAACTCTCTTATCATAGCCTCACCAGCTGAGTCCTCTTGCCTTACAGAGAAGCGTAGTGTACTGATTAAAGCATAGATGCAGAAACAAATTGCTGGTTTTAAGTCCTACTCATATAGGTTAATTTGTATTTAGAATTTTACATACTAATTTGTGTTGGTTAAATTAGTCTTTGAGCAGTGAAGGGTCACCTACACTGGGAAATGTCTATCAGTCTTATAAGTTTCAATGTTGGTTCATAAACTATAAAATAATAATCAGGATATGCTATCTTTAAAATGAGATGTTTTGGAAAGAGAGAAAGAGGAAGGAAAAGAGGAGGAAGAAGAAAGATAAAAGCAATCTTAGGCTGCATTAAAATAAATCTTTGGAGAAAATATTCCTTTGCACTCTGTTGGTAAGATAGATCACACTCTGGACTTTAACAGGAATGTTAGCAAAGGAATGATGAACCCTAAGGATGACCCATTTTTTTCACTCTAGCTCATGCAGATGTCACCTTGGTTATGATGCCTTTGCCTACTAATACTGTCATTCTCTACCTGGAGCATGAGTCTTATTTCCTCCTGCCTTGTGTGTTTATCTTCCCAACCCCCTTGTTTACCCTGCTCACTCCTAATCCATGTTCAAAATACAATTATCTCCCTGGCACTCTTCCTTAACTTGGATCAAGTGCTTCTTTTAGTAGCTCTGTATCAAGAACCAGGGCTTAGACCACAGCTTCTTGTGAAAATTTTGACATTAAAAAGTTTCTAAGTACTCTATAACCAAAAAATTATTCAAAATCAAACCCATAATGAATATGAGGTGTTTCTGGCAGTGCTTACCCATGCACCACCACACCAGGCTGAATTACAGTATTTTTATTCTTATAGAAACAAACGTTTAATTATAGAAAACAGACTTTTTTAATATTTTTCTATTATGATATCTCAGCATGTAAGTTCAAATTAGTGTATTTATGTATTGTATTGTGTTAGAATTTCTTGGAAGAAGAGAAGTTATAAGTGGAAAAGTTTAAGAAGCCCTAGCATAGACCAAACTACCCTACCCCCTAACCTGCACAGTGCTGGGAACTAACTCAGGACAAGCTAGGCAAGTGCTCTACCACTAAGCTATAGCCTCAGCCCCAAATATATTATATCACAGTTGTCTGATTCTTTGGTTTTTCAAGGTAGGGTCTCGCTCTAGTCCAGGCTGACCTGGAATTCACTATGTAGTCTCAGGGTGGCCTCGAACTCAAGGCAATACTCCTACCTCTGCCTCCCGAGTGCTGGGATTAAAGGCGTGCGCCACCATGCCCGGCACTTGTCTGATTCTTTTGGGCATTGATGGCAGCATAGGCAGATATTCTACAGGGTACTTAAAAACTAGTGAATGAGATCAATCCATATGCAACTGACCATATTATGAGCTAACATATTCTAAGTCTCTTTAGAGAAGTATAAAGTACAAAGTTCATAGGAAAGTTTTGGCTTTAGGGAGACTATATGGAAGAAGAGGCATATAAGCTCAGCTTTGAAAGACAAGAAGAATTGGTGGGAAAGGGGGGTCAGAGATAGAGAGAAGTCTTTCCAGAAGAAGCCAATAATGTGAAAAGCCATAGAGGACAATAAAAATAGAAGTAAAAAAATATGAACACAGAACATGCATATGATAATATGCTACATATAAAAAAGCAAGACAATATTACACATATACTATATTTATGTATATGTTATCAAATAAGTACCTGAGGTTGGATTCCAGAAGCCATATAGAGCATCTATAGAAAGTGTCTGTAATCCTAGCATCCTAAGGGAGAAGGGAGGTGGAGACAGTAGAATCTGCTGGAAGCTCATGGGCCAGCTAGTCTGGCATTTATAGCAGTGAACAAGAATACTTGCCTCAAATGAGGTGAAAGGTAAGGCACTGACACATGAAGTTGGCCTTTGACCTCCACATACATACCATGGCACATGTATGTCTGCACTCAAACACATGAACATGCACACACATACACTCATAAAGAAAACTTCCTACGACATTCTAGAAATAGATACCTCAAAATAGCCATTCTTGCTGTGTGTAGTGGTGCACACCTTTAAATCCCAGCATTTGGAACACTGAAGTAGGAGGATCACTGTGAGTTCCAGGTCAGCCTGGGACTACAGAGTGAGTTCCAGGTCAGTCTGGGCCAGAGACCCTACCTTGAAAAACAAAAACAAGCAAACAACAACAACAAAGACAAAATAGCACTTCTTAGCCAGGGGTCTATGCCTTTAAGCCCAGTACTCAGAAGGCAGGAGGATCACTGTGAATTCAAGGCCAGCCTAAGACTATATAGTGAATTCCAGGTCATCCTGGGCTCAAATACCTCCCCACCCCCTACCCCCCCAAAAAAAAGCACTTTTAGGATTATAGAGCTATGAGCATTTTTCTTTATCCCTATTTTCTTGTTTCATAATATATAATTTACTCTCCCTACCTTTGGGCACTTGCCTCATTTGACCTTCAACTGTGCCCTTTCTGTTCTTTGATGTGAGAAAGATTTTTGGTTAATGGATATCATAGGCCCAACAGACTGTGTGCTCCTCATATGTAAGACTTTCTGGAAGCAAGATTTCAAGAGCTGCCTGCAGTATGGTATAGCAGTTACCTTCTCGTTGCTTGGACAAAACACTTGACCAGAAGAAGAAGGGGAGGTCTCAACTTGGTGGGGAAAGTATGGTAAGAGCAGACCATCAGGGGGTGTCACATCTCCACAGCAGTTCAAAGGAAGTAGTCTGAGTACTGAGCTTGAAGCTGGATTATATTACCCCAAAGCCTGCCTCCAGCAACACACCACCTCCAGCAAGGCTCCACCTCCCAAAGGCCTAGTAACATTCCCAAATTACCACTAGCTAGGGACCAAATATTCAAAACATATGAGCTTGTGGGGAACATTTCATTCAAACTACCACATTCTGCCCTTGGGCCCCATAGATTCATGGCCATCTCATGGTGCAAAATACATTCAGTGCAACTTGAAAGTCCCCATAGTCTTTACCCAGTCCCAACACTTCAAAAGTCCAAAGTCTCATCTGAGACCCAAGACAGTCTCAACTATAAGTCCAAGTTATATACTTCCAACACATAATAGAACAGAGTAAACGTTCTCATTTCAAAAGGGAGAATAAGAGCATAGCAAAGAAAGATTGGACCAATGTGGATTGAAAATTAGCAGGGTAAACATCAAATCCTGCAGCTTCATGTCTGACATTTAGGACTACTGATGAAATCATCTGGGCTCCAGAGGACTTGGACAATTCTGTGCCTCTGGCTGTACTGCTTACAGCCCAGGAAAATCCACCCCAGCCAACAGCTTGGTGGTCATCCCATAGTCCTGGCACACCCAAAATCCTAGGGCGTTCACTTCAACTCAAAGTTCAGCTCCATCGCTCCATCATGTGGTCTCCATGCATGGGCTTCAACCCTGTTTCACATTGCCTAGACTAAGTGACTTCCAGGAACATCCACAAATGTGTATGCCATTGATTTTTTTTTTGTAATCATGGCTTCATGACCCTATATTTCCTGCATTTGTCATACTTCAGTACCAGGTAGGCAACACTGCCACATTTGTTGATTCAGGAGGGATACAACTTTGACAAACAGTCCCCTCCTTTCACAAGAATCAGCACTCCTACTGTTCCAACGCAGAACAGCCAGCCTGTTCTCCAAGGTGGTACTTTCTTAAACATTTATAGCTGAGGTGGCCTAAAACCAGTTCACACTGCCTTCTCTTTTTTTGTTGTTGTTTTTTGTTTTTGTTTTTTGTTTTTGTTTTTCGAGGTAGGGTCTCACTCTAGTCCAGGCTGACCTGGAATTCACTATGTAGTCTCAGGCTGGCCTTGAACTCAGGCAATCCTCCTACCTCTGCCTCCCGAGTGCTGGGATTAAAGGCATGCACCACCACACTTGGCCACATTGCCTTCTGTGCCAAACTTTACAGCTTTCATATTCTTTTTATCTGTATTTTACTTTACCAAGCACTCTTGGAATTCAGCTTTGCTCAACTTCTCAGGATACAGGGAGAACACTGCCAGAATATCACACAAACTGCCACTAACCCAGGTCCCAATAAAGTCCTTTTACCCTCTGAACCTCACAAGCTGAGGCTTCATAATCCATAGTTCTCTCTATATTGCTATCTTTCAAACTCCATTAAGCTCTGCTTAGCTCTAGTACAAAATTCTAAATCCTTCCATGTGATTCCCACAGACTAGTTCCAAAAGACTAAATAAAAACCACACGGTCAGGTTCACTGCAACAACCCCACTTCTCAGCACAAATTTTCTGGAACAATTACCTTCTTGTTGCTGGGACAAAACACCTTCCCAGAAGCACCTGGTGGAAGAAGGTCTATCTCAGATTACCATATGAAGGGGAGATTTTATCTTGGTAGAGAAAGCATGGCAAGAGCAGACAGACAGGAGACATTACATCTTCACAGCAACTTGAAGGGAGTAGTCTGAGTACTGGCCTTGGAGCAGGGCTATGTTACATCAAAGCCTGCCTCCAGTGACACACTTCCTCCAGCAAGACTCCACCTCCAAGAAGCCCAACAACTTTCCCAGATTGCTACCAGCTGGGACCAAGTACTCAAAACACAGGAGCCTATTGGGGACATTCCATTCAAATCCACACATATGGCAATAATAGCTAATAAAAGCTAACATTATTTTTAGTATTTACTGTGATCCAGGCAGAGTTATATTAGTTCACCTACTCATAGCAATCTCGTGAGAGTGATGTTGCTGTTTTATTCTTACTATTTTAGGGAGCTTCAGTGATTTGCCCTAGATAGTATAGCTAGTAGATGATTCAGGGTGAGGATATGCACCCAGGTTCACCTGACTATAGACCCTAAACTCTGAGAAGACCCAGAGTTGGCTGGGGTGGGAAGAAAGAACTTGTGAAAAAAAGGGTTTGTGTATCTTATATACCAGATATACCTTGAAAAAAAACAATTTCAAAGGTCATAGAAGTGTTAGAAGTATTCCGATATTCAGATGTTATTAAGAGTTACAGCCGGGCGTGGTGGCGCATGCCTTTAATCCCAGCACTCAGGAGGCAGAGGTAGGAAGATCACCATGAATTCAAGGCCACCCTGAGACTACATAGTGAATTCCAGGTCAGCCTAGGCTAGAGTGAGACCCTACCTTGGAAAAAAAAAAAGCCAAAAAAAAAAAAAAAAAGAGTTACAGTTTAATATCCAAAAAATATGTATGGCATTAAGTTTTTGTCATCATATACTAGTTATAAAAGTATTTCAATGGATTTTTTTTCCCTCCCTACTCAGATCACTGAAAGCTTTCACTGTTTCTTGGCACACATTGAAAGGGTTATCCACATATCACAGCATATTTATTTATTTTTTTTGTTTCAGATTTGGCAGCAGTATTTTTCAGCAAAAGACACAGTCTACGCGGTTATTCCTGTAAGTAGTTTGAGGGGAATGGGAATATTGTAGCATGAAGGCCAGGACTCCAACCTTTTCAGGGAGTTGCCTTTTCTTTTCCTGTGTTTATAGCATCTTGAGAACTTACATTTACAGCTCTCGGAGGTTTTATTATACCAGAAGCACCAAAGATTGGAAGCTTCGTATGGTATATTTATGGCTTTTGCTTTCCTACTTCTTAGATTAGAAATATCTCTGAGTCAAGTCTCTAGCAAGGAAGGATGGTATGAGTTCATGTTTCTGAGTAATTTCTACATGTATTTGATTTCATTTTCCCAACCAAGTTGTTAGAATAGAAGACAGAGCCTGTAGCATAGCTTTCTTCACTTCTTGTCTGTAAACATATACTGGAGTCGACTTGGGGCCTCCTACAAATCTTTCTCTGGCATTTCCCCTTAGCAAATAGCATTTTCTTTATTTTTCCCTTCCTGAAATTGCTATGTTAAAGAAAGCCACTGGCCATTTCTTGGTCCTGATGGTCTATGAGTAGGAAGGGATATGCTGTCTTCTCTGGTTAAGATTGTATTTTAGAGCATGATGTGGTTGGTGGTACACACCTTTAATCCCAGCACTCGGGAGGCCAAGGTAGAATGATCACCATGAGTTCAGGGCTAAATTTCAGGTCAGCCTGGGCTAGAGTGAGACCCTACCATGGAAAAAAGGGAGGGGGGCTGGAGAGATTGCTCAGTGGTTAAGGCACTTGCCTGCAGTGCCTAATGATCTAGGTTTGATTCCCTAGTACCCAAATAAAGCCAAACGCACAGTGGCACTGTATCTGGAATTCATTTACAGTGTCTGGAGGCCCTAGCGTGCCCATTCTGTCTCTCTCTGTTCCTATATTCTATTTTTCTCTGCTTGTAAATAAATAAATAAATTTTTTAAAGATTCTATCTTACCCTAAAGGACACTGCAGAACACAATATATTTTAGGTTTACATGAATAAGATAAGAAAGAAAACATATTCATAAGGATCAAAGCTAAGCCTTTTGGTTGTTATGAAGGTTTTCCTATCTTGTGCTTTTTAACTTCTATTTATTTATTAGAGGAAAGACAAAGAGAATGGGCACTTGAATTCAAACCCTAACTCTGGGCCATCAGGCTTTACATGTAAGCACCTTTACTTCTGAGCCATCTCTCTAGCTCCCTTTTTAACTTTTGTTTTTCTAAATTTATTTGCAAGTAGAGAAAGGAGACACACAGAGAGAGAATGGGCATGCCATGGCCTCCAGGCACTGCAAACGAACTCCAGATGCATGCGCCACTGTGCATCTGGCTTTATGTGGGTACTGGGGAATCAAACTTGGGTCATTATCTCTGCAGGCAAATGCTTTAACCACTGAGCCATCTCTCCAGCCCCTACTTCTTTTTTTTTTTTTTTTAAATATTTTATTTATTCATTTTCAAGCAGAGAGATACAGAGAGAGATACAGAGAGAGAGAGAGAGAGAGGGTGAGCACCAGGGCCACCACCTTGTGGGTCTGGCTTATGTGGGTCCTGGGGAATTGAACCTGGGGCCTTAGGCACTGGAGGCAAGTGCCTTAACTGCTGAGCCATCTCCCCAGCCCCCTACTTCTTAATATATACATGCCCTTCATGCATTCAGCCGCTCAAGCAGTCTGCACTTTTCCTTTAATTTTAGATCTTTTCTACAGCTTCATTGTTGAGCAGGCCTTCTCAGTTCTCCTTTGGGTTGGCAGAGCTCCCGGGAGGGTTGGAGCACTGGAGCACTTAACCTTCACACGTAATTTATACAGTGAACAGTAGCAAAGCATATATTTGGCTTTTCCAGTCTTTCTGTCATAAGAGTGATGTGTAAATGATAGAATATAGAAGATGGTTTTAGTTGTATAGTTCTAGAATTCAATCTTGTCAGGTTTAATTGTGATGGTGGACTTTCTTGTTTTCCTGTTTGTGACTTAGTTTTTTTTCTTTCTAATTTACAGAAAGAGAAGTTTGATTTGATCTGGAAACGGTCTCAGTCTTGCCCAACAGTAAGTTTGTGGTGACCATGCAAAGATTGTTTATAAATGTTCTCAAACCAGGTGTTTTCCAGCCAATCCCATCATATTCCACATAATCCATAAATAAATCATGCTGTTTATTTGATAGAGATGCTCATATGTTAGTTGTACTGATGAATGATATTTTCTCCCTTAAAAATCATATGGATTTAACCACTCTACTCTATCTCAGGCCTTTCTGATGTGGATTTTAATCTATCAGTATAAGTGCATATTGGAAGGTCCCTAAAATGTTAGTCCTTGCAGCTTCCCACGAGTTCCTGTTTTACTGGCAGTTTTCTTTGTAGTTTTGGCCATGGCATCCTGGTAGTATACACCAAAAAGGAGTTGTGAGGTTATTGCAGAAGTAATGAGCCACCAGAAGGCCCCAGGGGAAGGGAATAATAGCTAATGTGACAGCTGACTTCTTGTCAGTAATGATTTCTATGGTTTTTCTCAGATGTTGCTGCAGAAAATAAAGTACACCAAAGTAAATGGTGAGATATATCATGCTTGTGAGTTGAATGACAATATTATTAAGATGTCAGTTCTCCCCCAATTGGCCTCTAGATTAAATACAATCGTGATCAAAATCCCAAATAGGGTTTTTGATGTTATTTTGTTTTGACTTTTTTTTTTTTTTTTTTTTTTTTGAGACGGGGTCTTACTTTGTAGCTCTGGCTATCCTATAACTTGCTGTGTAGCCCAAGTTGATCTTGAACTTTGAGTAGTCCTCCTGCCTCTTCCTTCCAAGTACCACCACACTCAGCTCCAGAAGGATTTTTATTCTCTAAGGAAAGTGGTATAATGCTGGCATAGAGATAGACATGTATATTGATGGCACACAATAATAGACATTACAGAAATGGACTGACCTATCTGTGGTTGGCTGTCTTTCACCAAAGATGCCAAACACATTATGTAGGAAAAGGTTAATCTTCTCAACACATGGCACTAAAGCAATTGGAGAGTCATGTGAAAAAAAAATGAACTTCTACTCTTCACATTTCATGCAGATTTAACTCAAAATACATTGTAAAGTCAGGTATGGTGACTCATGCCTTTAATCCCAGCACTTGGGAGACAGAAGTAGGAGGGTTGCTATGAGTTCAAGGCCAGCCTAGGACTGCAGAGTGAGTTCCAGGTCAGTCTGGACTAGAGTGAAACCTTGCCTAGAAAACAAAACAAAACAAAAAAGTTGGGCTAGAAAGATGGCTCAGCAGTTGGAGGCCCTTGCTTGCAAAGCCTGATGGCCTGAGTTCAATTCCCCAGTACCCATATAAAGCCATATGCACAAAATGGTGCATGCATCTGGAATTCGTTTGCAGTGGCAGAAGGCTCTTGTGTGTCCATACTTACTGTCTCTGTGTCTCCCTCTCTGTCTCTATATCTCTCTCTCAAATAAAATAAATCTTATAAAGAGAACAAATAATACAGTTTAAAAACTGGTAAGAGATTTGAGTAATATACCAAATAAATGACAGACAAGCATCTGAAACATAAATAAAATGAATGTAAATAAAACAATAATGAGCTAACCTCTAGAATAGTTGATATTAAACACACTTATCATACCAAATATTGGTGAGGATGTGAAGAAACTGGAACATTTTTACTGTTGGTGATCTTGGGAAATCATTATACCATTTAGAAAACAATTTCCTTAATAGTAAGCATATATCAATGTAGAAACATAACTTAGTTGATAGGGTGTTTACCTAACATGCATGAGGCCCTGGTTCAATCCTCAGCACCACATAAACCACTCATGGTGTCCCATGCTCATAATTTTACCACTTGGAGGGTAGAGGCAGGAGGATCAAAAATTCAAGGTCGTCAAGACTAGCCTGGACTACATGAGATTTTGTCTCAAAATAAAGGTAGAAAAGAGGGCTAAGCATATACCTGCCATACTAACCAGACATTCCATTCCTAGATATTTTTTCCAAGAGAATTAAAACCATGTATCCATTCTTTGCTTATTTAAATAAGTAAATATTTAAGAAATTCTATCTATAATAACGAAATATTAGAAACAATCTAATGTCCATTACAGTTGAATAAACATTATGAGGAGAGTATGTGTGTTCATGTATGTATACATGCATATGCATCCATGATAAAGTAATATCCAGCAATAAAAAAGAATAAACTAGCTGTGCATGGTGGCACATGCCTTTAATCCCAGCACTTAGGAGGCAGAGGTAGGAGGATCGCCATGAGTTCAAGGCCACCCTGAGACTACACAGTGAATTCCAGGTCAGCCTGGGCTAGAGTGAGACCCTACCTTGAAAAACCAAAAAAAAGAAATACTAATACATGCAGCAACATGTGTTATGCTGAGTGGACAGTTACATTGAGTGAAAGAAGCCAATCCCTCCACCAAAAAGGACATTGTCTACACTTCTGCATACACAAAATTCTGTGAAATGCAGATTGACCTATAATTACAGGAAGCAAATTAGTGGTTTCTTAGGGACATCTGAGAACAAGGAGGTGTGCATTACCAAAGAATACATGAAACTTTTGAGAATAATAGATATGTTCATTATATTGATTATAATAATGCCATCACAAGTTATATGTATCAAAATTCATCAAACTGTACTCTTTAAATATGTGTAATTTGTTATATTTCAGATATGCCTCAATAAAGCTCTAAAAAATTCCCCTAATAAAGATCAGCTATCAGTTTAGGCACTGAGGTTATTTCATCTAATAATAAATCTGAGTGGTTGCCAATAAAAAGGAAAGTCCATAACTAATGTACATTAGACTTTGTTTTGTTCCTCCTCCATTTTATTCTCTGCCATTCATCCCCAATTCCAGACTTCCTGAGCATAAAGTTAATCATTTATTTCTTGGTGTTCAGTCTATGTATTTGTGCCAATATTTGACAGAGCTGATAAAATATGTAGTGAGCACAGCATGTGGAACAATACTTAATTCAGTAGCTTTAGAAAGTTTAGAAATTGAAAGATCCAAATGTTTATCAAGAGAAAAACTGTAAGTTGTAATAAATTTCTTCAGTAGAAGATAATGGTGAAATGTTGAGTTGTATTTACCAACATGAATAAGTCTCAGAACTTAATGTGAAATAGAAAATAAGTTATAAAAAGATACATACAGTTCTATGGATTTGAGGTTTTTAAACATGCAAGCAACAGGCTTTGCTTACAGATTTGCACATATACATTTAAAAGTATAAAAGCTGCAGCTGGAGAGGTAGCTCAGTTGATTAAAAAATGTTTGTTCTGCAAGTGTGACGACTTGAGTTAGAGTCCCAGCACCCATATATTTTTTTTAAAAAAAGGCATGGTGGCATGCACTTGTAAAACAGAGCTCTGGCCTCACTGGACGGCCAGTCTAGCCCATGTGGTGGGCTCCAAGCCAATGAGAAACCCTGTTTTTTAAAAAGTTGAATGGCTGCCGGGCATGGTGGCACACGCCTTTAATCCCAGCGTTTGGGAGGCAGAGATAGGAGGATTGCCGTGAGTTCAAGGCCAGCTTGAGACTACATAGTAAATTCCAGGTCAGCCTGTACTAGAGTGAGACCCTACCTCGAAAAACCAAAAAAAAAAAAAAAAGTTGAATGGCACTTGAGGAGCAACACACAGATTGTCCTCTGGCCTCCACATACACATATATTCTTGCACACCTGCACATGTGTGCGCATGTACAGATGCACAAGATGACATATCAAATACAGAATGTTCTGAATGGAATTGGAAAGGAGTATAGAAGAGTCTTCAAGTTGTATCTTTAAGGCTTTTTCTTAGGTTGAGAAATACGGATGTTTGTTATAGTATCACACATATGAATTTCATAATTTAAAAAATGTTTGAAAGCCAAGCATACGGGCTGGGGATGTATCTGTTAGTAGAATGCTTGTGTGCCTTGCATGAATCCCAGGGTTCAGTCCCCATCACTGCATAAACTAGGTGTGGCGACACACATTGTAACCCAGCACTTAAGAGGCAGAGACAAAGAGGACCAGGAGTCATCATCGGTTGCCTGCCTAGTGAACATGAAGCCAGCCTGGGGTGCATAAGACATTGTCGCAACAGGGGAAAGCCAATCATTGAAGTGAAGTGATTGGTACAAGTTGTTAGAGAAAATGACTTCATTTCCTCATCTCTCTTGACGTGTATATCTTTTCCCACAGTTTCTTTGTGCACTACCAAGAAGGGAAGGCTATGAGTTCTTTGTGGGACAATGGTCAGGTACTGAGCTCCACTTCACTGCGCTTATAAACATTCAGGTAGGTGGCTTGTGCCCTACCAAACAGAAGGGCAAAGAAAGAGGCCTACACTTTGTGGAGTCAAGGGCCTTTCCTGGGGGTTGGGGATACAGAATACTAACTCCCAGCAATAGTGGCTGTGGCACTGATGAATTGTCATGTATTAAACAGTGGCTAGTTTTCTGGTCCTCAACTTAATGCCAAGAAATTAGAACCCAGAACACCTCTAACTACATCTGGTTTTCTTAGTCTCCTCAGAGGGGAAGCTTACCGCATGTGCTTTACATAACAAAAATAGCTAAGTCACATTATTGTGTCTCTTTTACCCACTGTGAATATTAGCCCATCGAGGCAAGCTCCCATCTTAACTGTTTTATTAACCAAATCAGCATTCTTCAAAGAGCTATGTAAATAGTTTTTATTTAATAAATGTTACTTTATTTGCTTTCTTTTTCTTTGTTTTATTCTCAAATATTAGAGTAAAAAGTTAGATTCAAAATCAGTATTTTAAATCATAATAACTAGGATGAACAGTTTATATTTGGAGCCCACATCTGACTCAAACAAATGTGTTATATTGGTTTTAAAGTTGAGGCAAAGGGTATAAGATAAAATGAAGGAGCAGGTTTTCACATTGTTATTCTATAGAGTACATACTATTTTAACCAATATTTGATATATTCATTATATAACAGGTATTTTATATACATTGTTATTTGGTCCTCATAAATATGCCATGAAATGGTTATTATTTTTATTTACAGAAAAGAAAGTGTGAGCATAGAGAAGTTAGTTCACATTGGTAAGTGGTAGACTGGTTTGAGTCCAGGTTATGTGACTACAGAGTCTATGGACCTAGTCATTGTGTTATGAAATCTGCTAGGACTCATAGCTTTATGAGAAAAGGAACTCTGCCCTCATGAAGCTCTTATCCAAGTATAGAGGAAAAATTAAAAGCATAAGAACATGGAAAGGAATGACAGACACCAAATACAGAATAGACATTAACTTTATTTATTTATTTATTTATTTATTTATTTATTTATTTATATTTTGGTTTTTCGAGGTAGGGTCTCACTCTAGCCCAGGCTTACCTGGAATTCACTCTGTAGTCTCAGGGTAGCCTTGAACTCATGGTGATCCTCCTACCTCTGCCTCCCGAGTGCTAGGATTAAAGGCGTGCGCCACGACGCCTGGCCTAGACATTAACTTTAGAATGGGATTGGACAGGGGTAGAGAGGATTATCAGCTTGTATCTCTAGTGCTTTTTTCCTTAGATAGGTTGAGAAATATGTGTGTGTTATGTTATCACCTACTAATTTAATAATTTCAAAAATACCCCAGGCAGGATTCTTAGTCCTACCAAAACATGATTTGTTTATATTGGGATTATGATTAAAATGATCATTATGATATTAGAAGTATATTTGAAAGTACTAGGAAGCTAAACTATTAGGAGTACCTTATCACTAGTTAGGTATGCTAATTAAAAGGATGAAACCCATAGATTTGTTTTTTGTTGTTGTTGTTAGATTTGTTTTTTAATATTAGAGTTTTTCCTTTTACTTCTATGTAAAGGCTTTAGCTTTAAATTCAGCCTCTCTTCCTGGTCTAGACTTGAGGTCTGGTGACCACTGCACTGCCATTCTTCATGAATTTATGCTTCCCATTTTTCTCTTGCTCCTACCAGATTCTGTTTTAAAACTGCACACTAGAAATCTTCGGGTGCTTGCTACAGCTTAAAAGAGCTCAGTCTTCAGAGCCAGCCAAGGGGAGTGGATTTTAGCTATGAAGTGGACTAGTCCATAAAAGTGGCAGGTACACAGGCACATTGCTTTCTTTAGAACTTGATTTGGTAGCTGCTTGTGCCATTTTGTTTTTAAATGTATAGCCACAATGAAGGATTCACTGCCTTCCATAAACATTCTCAGGGAAAAATGCCAAACCTTTTCCAATTGAAGACACAAATAACACCATGCAAACTGTCAGTTTCACTGTGCCTTTGCAGGCCTGACCTTGCCCCCACATACCAGTCCTCCACCTCATGAGCCACCCTAGGGGCTGTTAAAAGCTAGAATGTCCTCCACACGCTCTGTGTTTTGAAATTGCAGTTTGTTGTAGTGACACCTTACTGAGCTTTGATGAGTGTTCCTCCTTGCAGACCCGAGGGGACACTGCAGCCAGCCAGCTGGTTTTATATCACTACCCTGAACTGAAGGAAGAAAAGGGCATAGTGCTGATGACAGCAGAAATGGATTCCACATTTCTGGTAAGAATCAATGTTTACCTTTGTGTATTTACTTCATGGCTCTGCCGGTATGACTCACAGCATCTCTTGCCACTGCCTGTCCGGTTTTATGTGGGTAACTGGGAATTGAGCCCAGGCCTGCAGGCTTTGCAAACAAGCATCTTTAACCACTGAATATCTCCTCAGGCTCTATACTTTGTTTCCTATAATTGAAAATAATTTTGTCTTTCTCACATTTTTCCAAGTTGAAGTTAACACAAATTTTAACCACTTAATCGCAATTCTGAAATTCACACACTCTGAAGATAGCTTTTTTAATTTTTAAATATTTATTTGTAAGCAGAGAAAGGGAGAATGGGCATGCCATGGCCTGAAGCCACTGAAAATGAACTCCAGATGCATGCATCACTTTGAGCATCTGGCTTTTATTTGAGTACTGAGAAATCAAACCCAGGTCGTTAGGCTTTGCAAGCAAGTGCTTTAACCACTGAGTCATCTCTCCTGCCCTTTTCTAATTTATTTTTAAATAGCTTTTTGCTGGTGGTGATGGCAAATGCCTTTAATCCCAGCACTTGGAAGGCAAAGGTAGGAGGATTACTGTGAGTTCGAGGCCAGAGTGCGACTAGAGTGAGTTCCAGATTATCCTAGGCTAGAGTGAGATCCTACCTCTAAATATATATATATATATATATATATATATATATATATATATAGTTTTTTTATTCATAAAATTTTACCTGCCTTAAACTCATTTGGGAGCTAAATCTTCATTTAAACTGATAAGAGGCCATTTATAGATTTTATTAGTCCTACTTGGTAAAGAAATAGTATTCATTAGGGAAATATTAATGTATTTGATTATGTGGAGTTGCATAATGCATGTTTTGTTATCTTTACCTGTACCTTTCTAAATCCCAATAATTCTAAGTCTAAGACACACCTGGTCCTGGGATTAAAAGTAAGATATTGTGGACAATCAAATGACTTTGAAGTGTAGGGATGTACTCAAAGTCTTATCCTGCTCCACACGGTTCATGCCTGCATTTCCGTTGCCAGTTGAGTCAGTACTGTAGACCTCAACCACGTGCCCTGGCTCATGATGCTCACAGTGTTCTTCCTGTGCATCCAGGTGCCCGCAGCACTTGAATGTCTGTGTTCCATTGTTTCAGTTTCCTTTATGTGACAGAGGTTGCTCAGGGTGCCCTTAAGGTAGTGGAAAGGAGAAGGAGAGAGTAGGGCATTCGATGGAGATACATGGGAACAAGGATGCCTTTTGTTTTAAATATAGAATAAGTAACATTTGGATGTGTGGATGCTTGGATTACTTGGGAGGTTTTTGCGCACTGACCCCCTTTTTATCCACAGAGCTGGGTGAACAGAGTCTTGGGACAGTGGTGAGCCAACAAGGAGACAGTTGCAGTGAACAGCTTGTTTATTAGATTGGGGAAGGTGCTTTTTATGCAAAAGGAAAAGGAGAGGCAGGGGGATAAGTGGCAAAGGGGTTGGCGGGGACAGGGTGGCCTGTGGATGTCTCATGAAAGGATTGGCAGGGGCCAGCTGCATAGATAAGCTGGAAGGACTTTTTTGTTGCCTAGGCCTTGTTATTACCTTATAGCTGAATTATGTGAACTCCAGTAAACTCAGGATTTGAAATGCCTGGACTTATCAGGGTTTGCTGGGGTCCACCAGGTGGCTGGAAGTTGGGGAGGGAAGGAGTCAGCCGAACTCCTGCCTGTCTCAGGCCAGTCTCAACTTTCCTTTAACCCTATGTCCTCCATGTCTCTCAGGAGGGTCCCACATGTATGCTAATAGGAAAGATCCAGTGGAGAGTAGAAATAACAAACTAGGAGAAAGAAAAGTAACATTTTTTTACAAAGTTATTTATTGTTAATAATAATTAGACACATTGAAGGAGCAAGTCTTGTGATAATATGCCCATTTCCCTTCTACCTGTCCCCAACCCACTGATGGCCCTCCTTAGTAGGATTGCGGGCCAGTCCATAGGATAGAGGGTTATGAATTATACACGAAGTAGCCAGTTTTTTTCTTTGTGTGGTGTTGTTAAGGGAGGCAATGTCTCTGGATATTCTCCCCCACCGTGGCTCTTAAAATCTTTCTGCCCCCTCTTCCACAAAGTTCCCTGAGTCATGGAGGGTGAGTTTTAAGTTGAGATCTTATGAGTCTCTGGGTTTCTGCTTTGGA
Source organism: Zapus hudsonius (assembly GCA_004024765.1). Taxonomy (NCBI): domain Eukaryota; kingdom Metazoa; phylum Chordata; class Mammalia; order Rodentia; family Dipodidae; genus Zapus; species Zapus hudsonius. The sequence goes on along the minus strand of PVHP010007407.1, from coordinate 29,596 downwards.
CTGTGGTGGGTATTTCTGACTTGCTGTGGAGGTAACTCTCTTGCTCCTCTCGCCACTTCCTCAAAGGTTTCGTTGGGGCCCAATGATAAATTAGGGGTGGTTCATCTCCTGCCTGGGTGTCATGCCCTGTTGGTGGAATTGAATTGTCTATGGTTCTTGCTGCCTTCTGAAAAATACAAACAGAATCTTCATCATGGGTTAAATGAGACAAACATTGTTGATTTAGCGAGATTCTTATGAGTGTAGCCTTTCTGAAGATCTCTGGTTAGTTGGAGTTTCCCCTTAGAGCCTGGGTTCTTGGTCTCCATAAGAGTTTGCCATGGATCCCAGTTCCAGTTAAGGGGTCCTTGCCACTGAGTGGATCTCTTAGCCAATCAGAAAGCCTTTGATTACCCACCTAGGTTTAGCTCCACTATTGCACAGATGACCACTTCTTGGCTTGCTGGGTTTTGCCGAATAGCAGTGTCCTCAGCATTCTGATAACATCGGTCAGTGTTGTATATCAGTGACCTCTGCTTTCTCCAAATATCATTGGCCAATTTCCCCTGGCAGCACATGTAACACCTTCCAGCACTATATAGGCTACCATCTGGGAGCTGGTTACCTTTTTGAATCCAGCAGGGACTCTTGGTGGTGTGTGGCGACAGTCTGTGATGTCTTCAGCAATAGGGTCTTAACTTTTGTCTAGGGTGAGTATTCAAGAGCCTTGACAAAAGCCTGTCTTTTTTGGGGACCTCATGGGTCTCTTTGATCAACAGCTCAGTGTGGGAAGTAACCAATTACTGGACTCTGAGCAACTTGTCTTGGGGTTAGGCTTCCTCCCACCCTATTCAGGGCCCCTCTTGCCAGACGATGCCCTAAGGTTCCTTGAGAGCTTGCTGTATGAAAGTAAGGATTTTATGGTTTCGAGTCATTATTAGAATAGAGTGTATCTCCCCTGCCATCCCATTCCCCCCACCTCCCCTAATTCCCTCCCTCCTCTTTGTTAGTCTCTCAATTCACCTGTCAAGATTGCTTACTATTCAAGCTTAACCTGGCTAGGAACTGCATATGAGGGAGAATATTCAGCATTTGTCTCTCTGTTCTTGTGCGAGTTCACTAAATATGATCTGAGAAGTAACATTTTTGAGTCGACAAGTCTGGGTTTGATTTTAGCCAACAGTATATAAGTGGAGAGATGTGAACATGTTAAGCCACAGATAGAGTTAAGTGGTGGAGGTAGTGGCCTGTAGAAGTGCTTGCCAGATTGCGTTGTGAAAGATAAAGGCTGTTAGCTTACAGCGGACATGGGAAATAGGGTTAGATGTTTTGGTCAAAAAAGAAAAGTATGGGGCTGCAGAGATTGGCTTGGCATTTAAAGGCACTTGCTTGTTAAGCCTGCTGGCCTGGGTTCAAATCCCCAGTACCCATGTAAAGCTAGATGTGTCTGGAGTAGGCTTGTAGCCCTGATGCTCCCATACTTACCCCTCCCTTTCTCTCTCTCTCTCTCAAATATCACATGGCTGCTGGTAGAGGCCTTGTTTCATCAACACATTGGCTTTGCAGGGCTACTGGATTGTCTTCATGGCATGGCAGCTGCCTTTTCTCAGAGTAAGTGATTCAGGACAGAAGCTATATTCTCTTATGTCTCGATAGCAGGACTTCTTCCTTATCAGTTTAGCATAATCTCTTGTTAGAAAAGCAAGTTGCAGGCTGGGGAGATGGCTTAGCAGTTAAAAGCACTTGCTAGTAAAGCCTGCTGGCCTGGGTTCAATTCCCCAGTACCCATGTGAAGCCAGCTGCACAAAGTAGTGCATACATCTGGAGTTAGTTTGTGGTGGCAGGAGATCCTGGTGTACTCATATATTCTTTCTCTTTCTCTCTCAGATGAATAAAATATAAAAAGAAAGAAAAGCATGTTGCTAATTACAGCCATATACTAGGAAAGCTATAAAGGGGAGGATCAATGGAATTTTTGGACAAATGTTATAACTATTACCTCTAGCTTTGGCATTGTTTTTCTGAATGAGGTTTTATTCAAATGTGTGTCTCATTAGTTAAGAACTTAGTACTCTCAAACTAGTCTTAGAACTGGGTAACTATATTGCTCTTTCCCCTCATCCCCAGAGATATAGGTATCATGGTTATTTAGGAACTGAATGAAGAAGAAAATTGTGAACATGTGAGTTAATTTATTCAACAAACATTCACAAGATGTCACCGTGTAGGAACATAAAAACAAGTCATGAGGGATTTGTATATAGAAGACAGAAAAATAAAAGTAAAAATACAAATATGACATAAGTGGCAAACAGGATGTTTTGTTTACTTGGAGAAGAGGCCCCTAACCAAGGCTCAGAAGGTCAAAGGGCCAGGGAAGCTTTCTAGAAACAGTGAGTCCCAGGTGAGCCGAGCAACCACAGAGCATTGGTTCTGTGCAGGGAGGAACCTCACTACTCTTGTTGTCTTACAGAATGTTGCTGAGGCACAGTGCATCGCCAACCAGGTGCAGCTCTTCTATGCCACTGATCGGAAAGAGACCTACGGGTTAGTGGAGACTTTTAACTTCAGACCAAATGAGTTCAAATATATGTCTGTCATTGCTGAGTTAGAGCAAAGTGGACTTGGAGCAGGACTGAAATGTGCCCAGAACCAGGAGAAGACTTAGAGCTGTCAAGGTTAGCCCTCCAAAAAGTCAGCTCAGCCTTGGATAGTCGAAGCCCACCCACTCCTTGAACTCCAGAGCACAGCCTGTAAAGAGATGTCCTGTGTACTTATCACAAGAAGTGACTATGAGCCCTATACTTGATATTCAGAAACAGGTACATTAATATTCTGATAATTACCTCTCAACATACTTGAGGTTTCCTCTTAAGTGTTTCTGGTCATTTGAAATAGAGATATTCAGGGATCTGTAGGACAGCTGACTGGATTTTATATAGTGTAACAGTGTGTTTGCATTCTGGCCATTTTAACCTCCAGTGGCTTCCAGTTCTACATCTTTATAACATTGTAACATTATGCTAAAGACCTTCTTAGTGAGACATCAGCTTCCCATGAACCAGTAAGCTGGCCAAAAGCATAATCTAAATATCCTGATTACAATAAAACAACCAGCTGTTCCCATCATGATATAGACTTATAGTTAACCCTTCAGAATATCAGTTGGGTGAACAGGTGCAGTGCCTGCATATTGTCAAAACCATAGTTTATGGCACCTGTTCCTCAAACTTTGCCTATTTGAAGCTAATAAGTGCAATGTAAATAAACTTTTTGTAAGATCACTCCAGATTTGCATCCTTTTTTAAAGACAACAAAACAAGACGTGAGTGAAAGCAAATGTTCCCAGATTGAGTGTGGGAAAAAAATGTAGCAATAAAACAAAGTCTGGCTTACAGCTTTTGTCTTACAAAATAGTGAAATCTAAGCTGTATGCAGTCCGTAGTATCGTTGCTATGGACTGACTCATCTTGGGTCTAGCAATTTCTTGACATAAGTTATTTTTCAGCACTGGAAACTCATGTGTAGCCACTGTCATGGCTCCAAGTTTAGTGTTAGAAGAGGATGGTGGTGGCATACCAACCTTCTGAGCTTGAACCAGGTGAATCCAAATATTGTCAACTGCCTGAACCGCCTTTCCCTTCCCCTTCTTTTCTTGTTTTTCTCTGAGTTAGGGTCTCACTCTAGCCCAGGCTAACCTGGAACTCACTCTGTAGCCCCAGGCTGGCCTCAAACTCTTAGCAATCCTCCTACCTCACCCTACCAAGTGCTGGGAATAAAGGTGTGCCACTATGACACACCTTGCTCTTTTCTTTCTTAATATAGGTTCTGAAGTCCTCACGTTTGCAAGGCAAGCATGCACTTTACCTACACTCCCCAGCTTGCCTTCATTTTCTTAATCTAACACATTCCACTTCTACTGACCTGCCCTAGATCTGATTAGATACCAATAAATATGGTTAGTAGAAATTTAAGTAGTATTTACAGAATATGTGTGTGTATTCTTCATGACATAGGTCTTCAAAAAGCTTTTTCCCAGGCTTTTTAAATGGGTTGGGCATCCATTATATTCTGAGCTGTGTCTGCGAGTCAGAGACAAATAGTGTTTGTTTGACCAGAAGAAACTGCTGTTTCACAGTTTTCTCTAAAGGTTGAGCCGTTTCTAATGCAGATTCTGGACCTGCCAGGTCAGAATCCTGTCAACCCTGAAGTTTTCTGTAAATGCCCTCCAACCCAATGGATGTCTATGTCTCAAGGATCTTTGACACCAGGTGGGGTTGTTTTCATTGGTATTTATTTGGCCCATTGCCATTCCCTCCAGATGGGCCTAGTTCTTAACCATAGAACATTCTCATTATACCTCTACCAAAAGTGAGATGATAGAAAAAGAAATAAGGAATGGGGGGCTGGAGAGATGGTTCAGCGGTTAAGGCACTTGCCTCTGGTGCCTAAGGCCCTGGGTTCAATTCGCCAGTACCCACATAAGCCAGACCCACAAGGTGGTGACCCTGGTAAGTGTTCTCTCTCTCTCTCTCTATCTATCTATCTATCTATCTATCTATCTATCTATCTATCTATCTTTATCTATCTATCTCTATCTCTGCTTGAAAATGAATAAATAAAATATTTTTTAAAATAATTTTTAAAAGAAAGAAATAAGGAATGACCACACATCTTGTAGTCCTTCCCTGCTTGGTCCTCAATCCCAGCCTACATGGCAACCTCCAGGCCAACAAAAAGGTGGTCAGCGCCTCAACCCCAGTTTGCCAAAGAAGGGTTATTCCTCTTTGGGTAATCTAATTGGATATGACTAAATTACTGTCTGACTCTTCTTTACATTTATTTGGTGAGTGATACCTAGCAGATAACTAAAAGAAAACCTTAACCAGTAATCAGTACTTTAATCAGTAAATTTGTCCCCTGGGACCACCATCGTGTTTAGAGGAAGTTGGCAGGCCTGAGTGAAGTAAAGCTGGGTTCAGATGTCAGGGTTGCTGCCCCTAGCTCATGATGATAAAGTTCATAAACTCTAATTCTTGCTTTTTCAGCTGTAAAAATGGGATTATGATATCTATCATAGAATTACTGTGAGAATTAAGTTAATTTACAGTAGAATTATCACTTTCTCTTCATTTCTCCTTCCTCTCATTAAAGACCAACACAGGGGCTGGGACTATAGCTCAGTGGTAGAGCTTGCCTAGCATGCATAAAGCCCTAGGTTCAGTTCCCACACCTCAGTGAATTTTATGTATGTGCGTGTATATGTATGTGAGTGTGTATATATTTATAAATATATGCCAATACAAATTAGCATTTCAGACGTGCAGATCATTCTTCATTGCAGCTTAAAGAATCAGTCCTATCTCACTGGTTCTCAAATGTTAAGATTCAACAGAATCACCCAGAGTACTTTAAAATGCCGATTACCAGGACCTGCTAAATCAGAAAATGTAGAAAGCACCTGAGAGAATCTATATTTTTATATTTTCCAGATTATTCTCTGTAGGTAACTAGTGAGCCTTTGAGAACCATTGCCTCATTTATTCATTTCCATTAGACTGCATACATTACTACATACATTGACATGGGTTTATATTCCACTGTTCTTTGGCTTCCATAGTGTACTGTACTGATACTACATTACATTTATTTTTGTGAGCTCCTTGAGGGCGAGGTTATCTCTTCTTTCTCAGTGCCAAGGCCATGACCTGAACCATAGAAGACACTCAATTGTTGAATAAATGGCATGGATTTTAGCCAAAAAATGATATTATTGGTGTGTGTTTTTCTATTTAAATATTATGAGGTTATGGTTTAAATGTAACCTGCAGGCTGAAGAGATGGTTCCGAGGGTAAGGCACTTGCCTGCAAAGCCTAACAACCTGGTTTTGGTTCCCCAGTGCCTGCGTAAAGCCAGATGCACAGAGTGGCAAATGTATCTGGGGTTCCTTTGCAGCAGCTGGAAGTCCTGGGCAGCATGCCCATTCATATTCTCTCTCTCTCTCTCTCTATCTATCTATCTATCTATCTCTATCTCTCCTTGCAAATAAATAAAAACTTAAATGTAAAATGTTCCCCATGGGCTCAGGCTCACATATCTAAACACTGATGGTCCTGTTTTAGAAGATTCTGAAACTTGGGATATGGGACCTAACTGACGAAGTAAGTCAAAGTTCAGGGCCTTCAGAAACAAGTTTCTGTTTTGAGACTTCTCTCTGTGCTTCCTGATCCATGGCCACAACGTGAACAAGCCCCTTCCACCATGTTTCCACCACCATGTGTTTTCTAAAGCTGTGAGTCCCTTAAGTTGTCTACGCCAGGTGTATTGGTTACTTTTTGTTGCTGAGACAAAATACCTGACCAAAGGCAGCTTATGGAAGGCATACGTTCTCCTTTTTATGCACTCCAGGAACCCAGCCCATGGAATGGCACCACAAACAGAACAGGTCCTGTCACCTCAACTAACCAAGAAAAATCCCTCAGACATGATCAGAGATTTGTTTCCATGGTGATTCTAAATCCTCTTGACTACCAGCATTGACCATCACATCAGGCATGTGGTCACAGCAACTTTTCTCTCTTAAGAGAGTCTGATTTAGTCTATTTATATGGGTATTTAGTTTGTTTTGTTTAACTTTTTATTGACAATTTTTATACATGTATATAATATATTTCCATCATAATCTTCTTCCATCACCTTCTCTTGTTCCCCCTCCCTATCCTTCTTCCCAATTTGTCCCTTTTCTGCTGTGATGTCTTTTTAATTTCTTATGTGTGTATGTGACCCCCAGAGTTTTACTGCAGTTGCTTGCATAAGCATGGGTGAAGCTTATTTATCAGAGCATGTACAACTTACCAGTGGGTATACCAGTGAAGAAAATGTCTTCCACTCCCTTCACAACTATTAATTACCAATAACTCCTCAGGGAGTGATAGGGGCATTGTATCTTCTTCCACTCTATAACAGGATGTTGATGGGCCCTGTTGTTCAGGTCGTGTGCAGGTAACAACAGTCACTGAGGTCATGAATGCACCAGCCACATGTCCAGAAGGTGGTTTCCACAGCACTCCTCCCCATCCTCTGGCTTTTATATTCCTTCTACCCCCTCTTCCACGGTGTTTCCTGAGCCTTGGGAGAGATGATAGAGATGTCTCATTTAGTGCTAAGCAGTCAATAATCACTTAGTTTCAGCACTTTGATGAGTTTCGAGTCCCTCATTTGTCACTGCCAACTGCAAAGGGAACATCTCTAAGCAAAGCTGAGAATCTATCTGCATAACAAATGTTTAGAGGGCAGTTTGGTGGGTACAACTTATCCATTTAACCAAATAATAGTAGTAGCCTCCTCCTTAGGACTTGTGACCTCCTCAGCCATTTAGCCAGGTTTTCAGTACCAGGCATGAATTCCCTCCTGAGGAGCAGCTCTCAGATCCAGAGAGCAGCTGGTTACCCCATAGCAGACATTACCACTACTGTACCAGTGGGCATCTCTTCCCCAGCTGATCAGTTATGTATCTCGCAGGATGCACCACTGGGTAGGACTGGGGTAGTTTGAATTTTTTACATTCGTTTACACTTTATGTCCCCATAGCCTCATGGGTTTGTGGTTTAAGTCTCATTCTCATCCCCAGCCTTTGGGAGGTGGAGCCTTGCTGGAAGAGGGGCCTTGAGGTTTATTAGTCCAGCCCATTGGATGTTCAGAGCTTACTCTTTCCTCCCTCTGCTATGGAGATGTGACACCCAGCCATCCCTGCTATGTTTTCCCCACCATGATGAAATTCCCCCTTGAAGCTGTAAATAAACCCTTTCCTTCCATAAGCTGCTTCTGTTCTGCTTTGTCCCAGCAACAAGACTGTTGATGACTGCTTCCTGGGAAGCCTATAAAAGCACCTTTCAGCTCTAAGACAGCTAGCCAACAGAGAAGAAGCTTCCAGCCTGATTGCTCAGTGCCCTACAACCAAAGCACGTAGTATTTGCAACAATAGTTTCTTACCATCTAGGTCTAGTGGGTAACCAAGAGAAGTAGCTATACCATGTGTTGCCTGGGGAGCCTAAGGGGTCTAACTGACCCTGTCACTGGGATTTTTCTAGAACAACTTTGGATTTCTGGAAGCAGCATTATCCAGCCATTCAAGGTGCTTCTGTTCAAACTTTTTAATATTTTTAATTAGCTAGAAAAGAAATAGGTTTCCATATGGCTTATTTGGAAGGTGGAGCCTTCCAAAGTATTACTGAATTCTCCATAATACATTTTGTTCAGCTTTGAAGAAGAACTATGCCCACCCCTCCAGTCATTGGCTAAAACTTTGATTCAGCAGTTACTCCTACCTGTTGAGTACCTATTATATTCTTAGAAAACCAGGAAGACACCAATGGACAGGACAAACAAGACCTCTGTCCTCATGCAGCTCATATTCTCATAACAAAGACAAGGAAGTAAATGATTACCTCAAACACTAATAGTGCTATGAAAACAAAAACAATAGGATGGGCTGTGGAGTGGAGGCAGTAACCTAACAGCCAGGACAGCCATCTTTGCAGAGGTAACCGATTCGTGAGCTGGGGAGGGAGTTCCAGGTTCTAGTACCAGGTAGAGAACAGTAGGTGCTAAGTAAAACATACTTATTTGTGGACCCAGATTTAAAGGTTTAGTACCTGCCCTTGAGGATCCCACAATTCAGGCAAGACACTAACACAAATACAACACAAGGCAAACTGACCAGTGCCATCGCAGAAGAGGGACAGGAGGATGCCAGGCTTGCCAGATCACGGCACCTGCCAGGGAAGTGGATTAGGGCCTGGCAGAAAGTAACAGTGAATATGAAAGGCTCAAAGATGTGTACTTTATGCAAGAAATGGGAGACCCTGTGAGGTTATAACTGGCTTCACAATAGATGCACGTCAGCAATTACCACTATTTTCTGGAGGCTTGCCATCTGCCAGGCCCTGTGCTAAGCACTTCCATGCGTTATCTTGGTCCTAGCTACAAGGTCAGCAGAAGCCTACTGGGCGAGGACATGTACTACTACTCTCCTCATCCCTCCTGACCTCCCCCGGCTCCAGCTGGAGCAAGGAGACCTCCAACCAGCTCTACCAGTAGGCATGGGTGACAGCAAAACCAGTCCTGAGAAATATGCCTGCCAATTTTCCTGGTAATGAACATTAAATGTTTCTGATTCCTCCAGACTTAATTTTGAAAGACATCCTGTTCTAACTAGGTAGAATTTATTTTTGATGTCCTGTGCTTTAAGCTCATGGAGTCTAGCTGAGTCTTCTCGGTTCTGCTAGTATGACAGCTTGGTGGCAGCATTTTCATCCCTGTCTGCTAAAGGAGATTTCGGCACAGAAGGGGGAGAGCTGATTTAAAGGCTTGGCCTGTATCAAAGGCCAAGCCCAGAATAGAAGTGACTGCCCATGGTCCAAGCTTAAGGGTATCATTTGTAATGTCCACAGAAGACTCATTTCTCGTATCTGTTTAAACAGGGCACCTGATAAACCTTTCAGGCCTCAGGAGCTAGTCCATCTATAAGAAAAATAGGTTTCAAAAAACAATTTTCCAGGCTCCTCAGAACATTTAAGACCAAGTCCTTTTGGGATGAGCTCGCTAGCACTTCATGATATGGTGCCTGGTGAGTTACCATGTCGTGAGCTGTGCCAAGCCTTGGCTCCCAGCCATTCTACTGACTAGCAGTTCTCTGATCACAGCCTTTACAGAGATGTCTCCCGCTAACCTGGACACCCTTTAAAAACAGGAATCAGGGCTGGAGAGATGGCTCAGCGGTTAAGGCACTTGCCTTCAGTGCCTAAGGCCCCAGGTTCAATTCCCCAGGACCCACATAAGCCAGACCCACAAGGTGGTGGCCCTGGTGCTCTCTCTCTCTCTCTCTCTCTCTCTCTCTCTCTCTCTCTCTCTCTCTCTCTCTCTCTCTCTCTCTGCTTGAAAATGAATAAATAAAATATTTTTAAAAAAATAAATAAAAATAAAAAAATAAAAACAGGAATCATATCTTACTAGACATTATATGTTCTAGGTCCAGCAAGAAATCTTACACACACAGACGGGGGATCCTGTGGGTCCTGATAAATTCCTCTTGGGTTACTGACTCTCTAAGTATTCCTGAGGTCCAGCCCTGCCAAGCACATTGTGATTATACCCCAGTCCTATGCAGTGGCCATTTTGCTGGCTCTCACTATTGAAACTACATGAGGAGTTAACAAAGCCATGCCCAGAGTTGGTAAGCAGAAAGAACTGAAGGATAATTGAGCTTTTGAAGTAAGATGGACATTTTAGAGTACCAGCCTAGCATGTTCCAGCCCTTCTCCTGCCTTACAAAGCCCCAATACTAAGAGTCCTTAAAGACTGTTTCATAAAATTCCCAGAAGGAACCTGAAAGTGTGGTCTTTACCCCCAGCTCAACCACAGACTATTTTAGTTACTGAGTTCCAAACACTAGACTCCTGGGTCACTCTTCAGCTGTAGTCTGTTGTGATCCCCGACCACCTTTATTGTTATTGTCCCTCCATTTATGATGCGGCATGAATTCCCCCGTCTGGCATTCTTGTTTCTTTGATTTCCCCATGTTGACCTTATCTCTGGTCAGATGGGAAGTACCAGGCACATCTTAGATTTTGGCCCTGATTTTGTCATGGAGAAAGAGTAGAGGAGTGTTTATGGAGATTCACTTGATGTATGTCTAAGTTTCTTTCATTTTCTCTTTGCAACAGTACCATAAAGATAATATTCCCATGTTACAGGTGAGAACACTGGGAGACTACATTGTAATTGCTGAATCGGGTTTAAACCAAAATCCTAGCTCTGCCTCTTACCAGCTGTCTGACCATTGCAGGCTAATTACTCTGAGCCTTTGGGTTCTCATCTCTAAAATAATAGTTCCAGCTCCAATGTTAACACATAAAACAGTGTAGTATATGTAGAGTGCCTAGAATTCTAATAAAAATGCAAAATAGTAACTACTAGATTAAATACCTGACCTTCTCAAGATATACCTCTCTACAGGAGGAGGAGGAGGTGGGACCTACCTGCTTCTGGAACATTAATCATCTTCTAGAATATAATATACCCTTCTACTTATGGAGCACATGGTTTGGTTATGCTATTTTCTGTACCATGTTGTCATGTTTTCAGAAGCCCTCTTTGAGGCATTTTGAGAGGCTTGAGCAATGGTTATCATATTAGACTTGGGGCCGGTGCTGGGAATTGGAGAATCTTGAAGATGGATTCAGAAGCTGATGGGTAGGAACAAGGAAGGGAAGGATAGAATACATTTGAGCTAGATCATACGGATTAGAGGAATGATTTCTCCATCATGAGCCACCGGTCTGCTGGGCACAGTACCCACCCCAGGCAAGAGCAGCAAGAGGGTAGGGGAGTAAGACACAGGTAGGCAGCCCCAGAGCCAACAGGCTTACATCCTGGTAACACCTGGAGCTTGGGGCCAGGAGACTAGTTTGTGTAACTATTTGTGAATGGCTTATCTGAGACAGATATTTCCACTTACAAACCTCTATTCAATTCCCTGTCAATCCATGAAACATAACTTTACTGCTTGAAGAAATGACATTCATCTAGTCTTGTCACTTTCCCTCTGGCTGTTCAGAAACACCTGAAGAATTTGTCCTTGATTCTCAGGCCCAATACCGAGATAGGGATTCTGTGGGTTTGGGGTGGGGCCTGAAAACCATCCCTCCCTCCTATTCTCTCTCTGTTACTCTGTGTGTGTGTGTGTGTGTGTGTGCGCGCGCGCGTGCGCGCACGCGCGCACATATCACCCTCTCGCCTCTTTCATGTCTCTCTCTTTTTCTCAAAGCTCACAGTTTAGGGGAACCCCTACAGTAGACTAATGATATTTTTATTTACAGCTGAGGAAAAATGCTCCAAAAAGGTGAAGTAATTTCCTCAAGATTACACAAATTATTGGCAGCAACATTTCTTCTGCCCCTTTTGTGATCCAGATTATCTTTGATCTCAAGCAACCCAATAAGAAATATCTTTTGGGGGGGGCTGGAGAGATGGCTTAGAGGCTAAGGCACTTGCCTCCAGTGCCTAAGGCCTAAGGCCCCAAGTTCAATTCCCCAGTACTCACATAAGCCAGAACCACAAGGTGGTGGACCTGGTGCTCTCTCTCTCTCTCTCTCTCTCTCTCTCTCTCTCTCTCTCTCTCTCTCTCTCTCTCTCTCTCTCTCTCTCTGCTTAATAAAGAAAAAATAAAAATAAAAAAAATCTTTTAAAAAAAAGAAATATTTTTTTAATTTAAGGACTTAGATAATTGTTTACCTTTAGGGGAGGTTTCCAGGATGAAACTAGCTATATTGCCAGCATGCCTTGATGGGCACAACAGGAAAGCAAAGACTTCCCAGACCCATGAGGCCCAGATGATTTCCTTGTTTGACTTTGAGAGCTGAGACTTTCCCAGACTCGTGGCCCCTACAGCCAGTTGCTGGCTTAGCTCTGACACTGGATAATCTGGCCCCGACCCCTGTGGCTGCAGGGATTGCATGATGCCTGTGAGGACTGCAGCTCTCCATCCATCCTGTGTGCATTCGTCCTAGCCTGCAGTGAGCCAGCAGAGGGGGATGATGTATGGAGAGCCCTGCAGGCAGCTGTAAGGGGATTGGTGGGAACTCAGCCACAGGGCTCATTGGGAGACTCACACCCCGTTGGAGCTGAGATTGATTGGCTGGAACCTTCTTGACCTTCTTAGTTTGTCCCAACCCCAGAAGCCTGTACTGTCCTCTGGGTAAATTGAAATCCCAGCTCCACCTCTTACGAGCTGTCTGGACACAGGTCTTCATAATTTCCTTCTGAAGAGGAAATTGCTCTCAAGGTCAGGAAAGTTCTTTAGTCTCCTGGTGGTGGTTCACCTTCAGCCTTCCTTCCAGAGCAAGCAGCCCCCACTCTAGAAAGCAGGTGACCTCAGATGGCCTTCTGTTTCCTGACCCATTTTTCTTCGTTTTCTTCTTGACCTCCTTCCTGTCGCTATTTCCTTCTACCTCGACTCACACTTACTGTCTTTCTGCCCAACTGCCATCCGTGGGTCGTGTAGAATATGACCTGTCCCCACAGCTTTGGCAAGGGTATAAAAAGAGGGAGAGAAGATTCTCGGTGTCAAGGTTACTGCAGACGGTTGATGTACTTAATGTTGTTAATTGCTTCAACAGGGATCCAAGCACAAATGCCTCTTATCACCTACTTTCCTAGAACATGTTTGGAAATGTCTGCCCCCCTTCCAACTGCTTTCTCTTTTTTTCTAGCTCACTGGCATCTCATATGACACCGATTGTCAACAGTGTATCTGCTAAGCTTTCAGGTGGCATGAGGCAGAAGTATGGGTCCCGTGACCGGACCTCGGTTTGAGTCCCAGCTCTGCCATTTGAAACCTGTGCTTCTTGGCCACATCATCTCCTCTTTTGAAATTACTGTTCACCTCTCCACGTTGTGGAAGGGCTCAAAAGTGACCAGAGCTGTAAAAACTCCATAAGACAGAAAGTTCCTTACAACTGTTAGTGTTGGGAGGAAGTAAAATAAACTCCCACTTTTAAGGGTTTGTAGCATAAAAGAGGAAGACGAAATCTCTATGGGTTTAACCAAGAGCACATCTGCAAAGCACTGAGGACGTTTTTGATCAAGCCCCCCACTCACATCCCCGACACCAAGAGGCTGGTTCTGGACAGCGAGCATTATTCTGTTAGAGAACACTTGGTCTGCTCACCCTTGGGTGAAGCCAAGCTCCCCAGGGTGCTTCTTGGAAAAGCCTCAGATACAGCTTGATAAGAAGCTAGATAATGACTGCAGGAAGTCACGGGCTGTACTCGGTATGGAATTCAGACTCCATGGGTCAGGTGTGGCTCTCTACCAAGAAGTGAATTCCCCCTACCCCACCCGCCCTTTGATTGTTGCCTGTCTGCTACAACCCACACAATCTTCCCATCCGGAAGTAATAGCAGTATGAGACTCAGAACTGCAGGGCAGAGTTGGGAGTCTTATCCTGAAATGTCTCTGCCCCCCCCCATGTGTTAGAACTGTCTCTCCCACTCCTCCATCCCTCCCACTGAAAGGAAGACAACTTCAAAGCCCTTGAAAGATAAATTCCCCAGGTTGTTGAAAGGAAGAAATAGAATGTGGATCACAAACACAGGTATATAGTAATTTCCTGAGTGTTACTTCTTTACTATGATGATTTGGCATTGGACCAACCTGTCTTCCTGTGTTTCACTTTTCCATGTACTTCAGAGATTAAACTAAATGCAGGCTCCTTCCCTGACCTGTTGCTCACTAAGGCTCCGCTGTACCTCAGTCTCCTGAGCTATGAAATGGGGCACTTGGAACAAGGCAAGGACAAAGCCTGCTCCTAGCCCAAATACAGTGTGTGGCTCCTAACAGGCCCTTAGTAAATATTTGCTGAATTCATTAATGAACAAATGAAAAATGAATGTGCAATTTGTATCCCACCATGCAAGATATTAAAACTGTACTAATTTCCTGTTGTTATTTAAAAAAAGACCTCCCCAGTCCTCTAGGGACTATAAGGACCCCCATCCCATCCCCACTGGCAACTCCAAGACATTGAACACACTTGGAAGCTATGGAAGAAAGAGTCATGGAAACTGGAACAGTCTAAGGAGGCTTTCTCTAGAGAGAGCTTTGAACCGGGTGCTCTAGGCAGGCAGCCTTGGAGGCTGAAATTGAGAGACCCCAGGGGCAAGGGAGGAGGAGGGCTGGACGAGACTTTCTGTGCATCCTTCATGGCGGGTTCCATGCAAGGCTGAACCTGGACACTGGTAAGAGCCACTTCCCAACTCATCTTCACTCCTAGGGCACTCCTGGACTGAGAGCTGACCAAGTGGTTGGAGCAGGCAGTGTCTATCAGAGCCATGTGGAGGGCCAGGTCGGGTGGTCTTAAGGCATTTGTTTATATAAACCAGGCTTCTGTCACAGCCTATGGAAGTCTTATGAACAAGATTGAAGACCCCAAACCTGCTGGAGAAGTGGGAGCTGTGTCTCCAACTCAAAGGGTGGGTGAGGAGGAGTTGGCAGGGACCCTGGAGCAAAGAACATGAGTCTGAGGTTCTCAGAGGCAAGGGTCCCTCCTACTCCTCAGGGAGACCAAAGCCCCTGAACACTTCACAGGAGGCTGGTACACCTCTGCTTTTGCATCTCCCTCCCAAGAAGGGCCATGACCATCCAGGCTTCATGGTTGGGCAGCTCTAATGTGCCAATGTTTCCTCATCTTGTCCTGAATCTCAGCCGCTGCTCTCCAGAACTCCAAAATTAGCCCAAGCCCTATTCTACACAAGTGCCTTCAGGGGGTTGAAGGCAGCACCCCAGAACAATCACATTTAATTCTAACAGCTCTTCCGCGGAGCAGGTGCTGTTTCTATTTTAGAGGAGAAATAAGTGCAGAGGACAAGTGCCTTGTCCAAGGTCACACTAGATCTTAATGTACATCCTTGTCAATCCTGTCATGTTCCCTTGAACTTTGTCCTCTTCGTACTGAAGGAGGTCTCACCTCAATTCCTCTTGTTGCCACGTTTTTCTGCAGTAGGCCATGATGAGAGGCCCTGCCTCCTGGGCAGGGAAGAATAGACACTCTCCAGCGCACGAAGGGAAAGAGGCTCTAAAAGGCTCTAGTTAACTCAATGCCCAATGCCTGGTGAGGGTAACTAGGGGTTCAGTGACTCATTTCAGGAAAAGTGGTGTGAGGGGTTCTGGCATGAGTTGGATGGGGGAGTCCCCAGGAAGGTGATTTTGAGTGGCACTTGACAGGGGTACAATATTCTGAGGTGCAGCCCATAGAGGGGCTTCGGCCAGAACACCAGAGCAATGGCAAAGCCAGGCTAGGGACACAGCTCTGAGCATACCAATGAAGCCTGCACCTTGGCTGTGTGGTAGAAGAGGTTATATAGGCTCCTAGATTCTCATTGGCTCCCACAAACCTACAGAAATGGGTCTTGCTTGAGCTCTCTGGAGGTACTAATCATATTCAGGACTCAGTGGCAAAAAGAAAAAAATAGTGCCTTTCCTATACAGGGGTGCAGTGTGTGATGTAGGATTACACCATCAGAGGGGGCAGGACTAATCCAAGGTCACACAAAGACTTATATAAAGCCAGGACCTTGTCTCTAAAGTCTGGGTCTCCCTTGCCCCAGCAGGGCCTCCTAGAAGAACAACGGGAAAAGGATACAGGCATGTGAATCTGGGCCATTTCTGGCTTCCCTAGCCTTTCCCTGTGATTCCTTCAGAATTGATCACCTACATGTCCCATAAGGTGCATTCTGTGCTCTTAACTCTTCATCAAAATTCCTACCAAAACCCAGCTCAGAGACACAGAAAATGACCATGTACAAAGCCACAGAGGAAGTCACATCCAGCTCTAAAGAATCTCATGGACCAAGATTTCTGACCACAAAGCAGTAGAAGTCAACAAGAAAAACATAAACCTCCCATAGGTTGAGATACTGAAAACAGACTTCTAAATCATCCAAGAGTTAAAAGGAAAATTATAATGACACTTGTGAAATATTTAGAACTGAATGATAAGGAAAGCACAAACAATTTCTAAGTCATTTCCTCCGTGAAGTCATCCCTGACCCACGTTGCTGCTCCAGACGACTCCACCCTCCACCCAGCTCTGGGTCCAGAAGGCTGAGCTCTGTGGGCTGCAGCAACAGGTTCCCTGGTCCTTGGCTTCTCATGGGATTCAGCCAGTGGGAAATCCTAGCCAGAGCGAGAGGAAGGGCAGAGGGAAGTGAGGCCCTTGTTAACCTCCAGTCCTACTCTTCTAATTGCTCTAGGCTAGGTATGCCCTCTCCCGTGGGGTGCCTCTTCTCTCACTCTCGCTCTCTTCCTCATCTCTCCCTCCCTGGGCACCCCAGCCTAGAGTTAACAGCTGCCCGACTCACTATCCACAGGGGTTCCCTACAGCCTGACTACACCTATCATCAGCGTCTTTATTCAACTCTCCTTAAAAGACTCAGGGTGCTCTGTGTGTTTCTGAGAAAATCCCCACTCTGACCTGGAGCTGTGCTCCACCATCAACTCCTTAGCAGTTCTTCTTCTGGATGACTAAGCCAGGCCCTGTTATCTGTATGTGTGCTGCCCTAACTGCCTGTCAGCACCTGAGGTCGGTGACTGATTCATTGCCCAACCCCCCACCCCATCTCAGTACCCTGCTCAAGAAAAGGTATTGAGTAGTACATCAAATTAAATGGAGTGGGTGTGAATTTCCTCAATGTTTGTTTGTAGGGGATTCAGGGCAGATTAAAACTCACATGAAAATACAGAGAATTTTAGGCTGGAGCAAAAATCAGTGCTCAACAACATGAGCTGTAATACTCAAGGAACTTGTGAGTTCTCAGGCCATTAAGAACGCAGATACAGACCCAAGGGGAACCCACTGAGGTATTTATGTAATGATAAGAACCCACCTGCGGCCTCCAGCTTTCCCTTATTCACACCTGTTCACCTTTCACCCCACCCTAGGGTGACCTGCAGCCCAGCTTTCTGCCTTGGTCCTTTATAATAGTTACTTTTCTTAGCTGGATATGGTAGCCCACGCCTTTAATCCCAGCAGAGATAGGAAGATTGAGTTCAAGGCCTGCCTGGAACTAAAAAGTGAATTCTAGGTCAGCCTGGGCTAGAGTGAAACCCTACCTCGAAAAACCAAAAAAAAAAAAAAAAAAAAGCGATTTTTCTTTTCTTGCGACAAAATGCCTGATAAAAGCAACTTTAGGAAGGGTTTATTTTAGTTCAGATTGAGGACACAGTCCATCATGGCTGGGAAGGCAGCTCTAACTGTGACGTCAGGAACATGACAGTGAGGAAACGGACAAAATGAAGGCTGGTGCTCTGCTGGCTTTCTTTCTCCTTTTTGTTTTTTTAAAAAAAGTTCAGTTGAGGACCCCAGCCCATAGTGATGATGTCATCCATATTCAGGGTGGGTCTTTCCTCCTCAGGTCAACCTCTCTGGAAACACCTCACAGACACCACCCAGGAGCTTGAGGACTCTAAATCCAGTCAAGTTAACAAGGAAAACTAAGCGTCGTTCCCTCCTGCTCTAGAAAGCCCCCATTCTTCCCTTGCCTCCCTGACAAAGCCAGCCAGCTGGTCCCTGGACCTAGGCCACAGTGTGTACTGATGCTGGGTATCTGCCTGTCCCCAGGGGAAGAAGAGTAAAGTAGGCAGAGGAGAGCAGGTCTGGAAAAGTTTGGAATTTGTTAGAAAGGGAGAAAGAAGGTATTCTGAACAGGGAGCAACTGAGATAAAGGTCTGGAGGTAGGAAGCAGGGTGGCTTTGGTGATAAAAGAAGAATCAACCCAGGCAGAGCAAGGTGCCCAGCCCGTGTGGGGAAGGTGAAATCTGTTTTGAGCATTCACAGAGGGGAGGAAGGTGGAGAGCAATCACTCCTCGAAAGAGGAGCTCAGTTCGATTCCCATCACATTCACTCATTCAAGTGGGTTTAAAAGAAAGCCAGGTGTAGTAGTGCACACCTTTAATTTTTAAAAATTTATTTGAGAAAGAAGAGCGAGAAAGGCAGAGTATGGGTGTGCCCGACACATGCGCCACTTTGTGCATCTGACTTTACGTGGGTACTGGGGAATCAAACCTGGGCTTTTGCAAGCAGACGCCTCTAACCGCTGAGCCCCTCGAGTGGTGCTGCCCACGGTGGGCAGGAGCGAGCTGAGCCTACAGGTCTGGGAAGTCAGCCTCCCTCTCCCAGTCCTTTAGTGGACAGATGACGGGCGGATGACTCCAGGAGGGCAGCGGACCCACCATTTATTGACGCGTGACTAATCATCCAGCCCAGAAGCAAAGCCTGTCCCCATGCCACAGTCTAGTCTCGTGGGGGAACAGATCCGCGCTCGCAGAGGGCGGCTGCACCCTCAGCCCTTTGCCCTCGGGGAGGCTGACCGCCCCCCACCCCCAAATGGACTTCCGGTGCCGGTGCCGGGGTGGGGGAGCCCCTGTCCCCGCCCCTCCCCGCCCCGTGGCCGCGGCGCGCGGCTGAGCCCGGGGCGGAGCTGGCGTCCTGGCGGCCCGGCGGGGCGGGTGGAGGTCAGGCCCGGGGACTGGCCGGGCGGGAGGGCCGGCAGGACGACGACCCAGCGAGCGAGCGAGCGAGCGAGCGGAGACCGGGAGCTGCCCACGGAGGCGACCGTGAGTGAGCGAGCGCCGCGAGCCCGCCCGGCTCCCTCCACCTTCAGTCCGTCCCGTCCGGGTCCCCGCGCGGCCCCATCCGCCCGCGATCCCGGCCCGGCCCGAGGCAGGCGAGCCGCCGGGCGCCCGCCCGGGGTCCCCGGCTCCGAGCGGCCCAAGACCCGGTGGGGGTGGCGACGGTCTGGGGGCGTGTCCTCGGGAGCGGAAATGTCAGACGGCTCCCCCGGGTCCTACGACCTGCTCGGCCCTAACAGCTGCGGGCTTGGGGGGCCGGGAGGGTGGCGGTGAGCCCGGCTGGCCAATTGCGGAATCTTCCTTCGCCTCGACTGTGCTCTTGCATTTTGTCCTGTAGGACCGTCCCGGGCTGGACGCTCAATTCAAGCTGGGTCATATTCTGGCCGAGGTCCTAAGTCGGGCCCGGGGAGGAGCACAGGGACGCAGTGCGAGAGACAGGCAGGGTCAGTGCGTGGTCATCCAGAAGCCGGGGTGAACAAACCACTGCGCTCGCCAGCACTGAAGGGAGAGGGTGCCCATGCAGGTGGAGTGGGCAGAGGTTTTGCAAGAGACTGTCTCAGTGAGGGCATGAAGGTGAGTCCAGAGGAATAATGGACATGGATGGAAGGACACTCGTCTTTACCTCCAAACTTCCACATTCTGGGGAAAAAAAAAAAAAACCGTTCTCAAAGTACTGTAGCAGGAATGTAGGAAGGTTAGGAGGCTAGGTCTCTAGTGCTGTGGTCAGGACACCCAACTTGATTTGAGCAGGGGTGCAGGAGGCAGGTTGATCTGGTTGGTGGGGAAAAGTGCTGAGCCTCTCTGCTCCCTTCCTGTCCCCTATCTTCACCGGGGCAGCAACCATAGAGAACAGGGAAAGGGTCCTTTGTGCCTTATCACAGGATGAGCCCCTCCTTATCCGGGTCCCCACTTGTTGTAATTTGCTATGCAAAGACAGGCTCCCCAAGTCCCCCGTCTGGATATCAGTTTCCCCAGTTGTGCACAGGGGTTGGGCCACTTGACTTTCTAGAGCTATTTCAACTCTAAGCTTCCCCTAAAGCCTGACCACCGGATGGATGTGTGTCAGGCCTGGTCTAAACTGGGGTGAAGTGGGGGACTCAGTGGAGGAAGCTGTAGGGAAAAGTAGCAAGTCTGATGGAAGAGAGGTCAGGCGGGAGCCAGCAGGAGAACAAAGCACAGGCAGGAGAGAGGTGGTGTTGCCCAAGGATGGGAAAGAAGTCGGGGATGGCTGGTGATGGGAGGTGGGTCAGGAAAGGTAAGATTGAAAGGCAGGGTGAGGGCCTGTAACTGTCAGTTAAGGGGTGGCCTTACAAAAGTGGAGGTCTCAGGAACCCCACCTAATTGCAGTGTAAGTGATTTTGGAAGCACCTGTTCCAGGCAAAGTTTATAAATGAAGGCAGAGGCTGGAGAGATGGCTCAGCAGTTAAGACACTTGCCTGAAAAACATAACAACCCGATTTTGATTCCCCAGTAGGCACAGAAAGCCAGATGCACAATGTGGCACATGCATCTGGAGTTTGTAGCGGTTGGAAGCCCTGGAGTTCTCTCTCTGTCTCTCTTCTCTCTGCCTCTCTCTGCTTGCAAATAAATAAAATATTTTTAAATGGAGGTGGAAAATGAAGTGTAGAAAGCTCTTCTTCACTGAGGTAGCTCAGGTCCCAAAAAGAAGTCCCCTGGCACTTCTTTGGGAAAAAGTCGAAGGACCAGGTGGATGTGAGGACCTTCTACATCTTCACACTTCTTTCAAAAGGACAAGGTCTTGCTGGAAGAACTGTCTCTACTCTAAGCGGCTCTAATTTTCCCTGGTGGTTCCCATCCCACCTTCTTGTTGTGGTTATAAAGAAGAGCCACTGTTCCCAAGCTCTCCATGGGTTTGATTTGTTACCAGAAGTACCACCACCCCTATATGTGCCTTGCCTTTGGTTATACCTGGTCATCACCTGTTCCCACCTTCTCTTCCCCAATCCTATTCCAGCAGCTACCAGAGGTGTGAGAAAGGAAATGGCCCTGATGTTTGCCAGGTCAAGGGCAGGCTTTGTCTGTGGCTCTGTTCAAGCCTCATTGTGTGGCTAGAATCAGGGCTCAGACTGACCAGAGTGAGGGCTAAGTCAGAGTTCAGCCTGGAGCCTGAGCTAGGTGTTTAGCTTATTCTCTGCCTGATTCTCAGTATGGGGTCAGGATCCATCCTCTGTGGCTATTCCAGTCTCAGCAATTACCAGGGTATGCATTTCTCAATAGTTGACAAACCCGTGAGAGAGATGCGACCCTTCCCTTGAGATACTCAGAAATCCACCTTAAAGCAACCAAGGATTTGCATGGACCAAATCTATGGTCTAAAGGCAAACCAGTATTGAAGCGGGGACTAGAACTTGGAACTCCTGCCTCTTAGAGGCTCTGATTGCTTTTCCTCCAGAATCTGTTCTGAGCCTAGGATCCTTCGGCTTTAAGAGGCAAAGCAAACATCTCTGAGCTCCTGATGGACCCAGCAGGGTGGATCTGACTGTGTTCCCCCAGCACCTCCTCCCCAGTGCTGAACACTTCTTAGGTGTGCTGGAAATCTACAGAGTGAGTGCTAGGTGCAAGGGGAGGGCCAGTAGCTTGTTCAGATTTGGGACTGAAGGAGGCTGGCTTGGTGGAAAGGAGCTCCAGCCTTTGTAAGAGGAAGCAGCACCCTCATAAGCCTGTTACCCTCCCCTCCTCCAACCACCTGCAGCAAACTCACTCAGAGGCCACCCAGCTGGCCATTTGAGGGCTCTTTCCTCTTACAGGGTGAAGAAAAGGAAAGGATATATTTGGTAGAAAAGTCCCTGGTGCTCCCTGGGAATCCCCATTGGCCGGATGGACTTGGGGGGGGGTATCCCAGAGGAAGCCAAAGGCCAGGGCCCACCCCCTGCTCCTGGCACAATGCAGCTATGCTTTCTTACACTTCCCAGCTGGCCTATCGAGCTCCCGGAGATCATCCTGTCTGGGCCTGTAACAGCTCTGCCATCTCTGTATGGTTAGCAGCAAGTCCCGTTCAGAGTCTCAGTGTCCTCTGTAAGATACAGTGAAAAAACCAGAGTGGAAACAAGATGAAAGGCATGTGGGGCACTGAAGAAGAGAGCTAACATAGTCCAGAAGGGAGGACGAGGATGCTGCCAGGCAGAAGATACAGAGGTCACTCCAAAGCTGACAGCTGAATGGGAAATGATATATTGGGAAGTCACTGCTATTTGATAAGTCCTTGACCTACTGTCCTCTGCTCTTGTTCCTGGCAGGACATCCTCGGGTCCCTGCATTTGGACACCCGGCTCCACCAGGCCTGGCTATGGCACTGTGCTTAAAGCAGGTATTTGCCAAGGACAAGACTTTCCGGCCACGCAAGCGCTTCGAGCCGGGCACGCAGCGCTTTGAGCTTTATAAGAAGGCACAAGCCTCGCTCAAGTCGGGTCTGGACCTGCGCAGTGTGGTGAGGCTGCCACCCGGCGAGAACATCGACGACTGGATTGCGGTGCACGTGGTGGACTTCTTCAACCGCATCAATCTCATCTATGGCACCATGGCCGAGCACTGCAGCGAGACCAGCTGCCCAGTCATGGCCGGGGGGCCTCGCTATGAGTACCGTTGGCAGGACGAGCGCCAGTACCGCAGGCCAGCCAAACTTTCTGCGCCTCGCTACATGGCATTGCTCATGGACTGGATTGAGGGCCTCATCAATGATGAAGATGTCTTTCCCACTCGTGTTGGTGAGTACCACCTGGCCAGGGAGGGTCATCCCCATTGTAGAAGAGGAAGCAGGTTGACAGTGTCCTGCTATCTTAATTAAGGTCAAACATTTAATTAACACTGTCTGACTCCCATTTGGAACTCTTTTTGTCCAAGGCATGAGTTTACCACTAGAGACCATCCCAGCAAGACCATCCCCTGATTCTTAGAACCTTCTAGAACAGATGTCCCAAGGTATTACACCAACCTCTATCAGGAGTTCTCTGACTCCTGACCGACCCCAGGAAAGGGAGAGGTTGGAGGTTGGATGGTCCCAAATGGTATCTTTCCCTGAGACCAGAGCTCCAATGGTAGGCCCAAGCCGTGGGGCCTTTTCTTACCTTACCTGGGCCTAGGCAGGAAGGATGGAGACAGGAGGTGCATGATGTCACCCTGGCCTTGTGTCCCCACCCAGCAGTTGAATAGGCATGGCACTGTGTTCCTCACAGCAGCCCCACCTGAACCCTGAGCTCCAGCCCCCACCTGGGCTATGGGAATCAGATGGGTGGGGCAGGTGGTCAAGCTGAGGAGAGCTAAGCACTGAGTCATGGCTATGTTATGCCCAACAAGTCCCTTCATTTTACACAGGACGAAATTGAAGCCAAGGGAGAAAAAGAGCACTGAATTGGGAGGGATTCAGAACTGGAGTTCAGGTCTTGTGGGGACCCAAAGTGTAGACAGGCAGGATAAGGGTGCTGGACCTGGACTGGGCCTGAAAGGCTTCCAGGGAGATAGCGTTCAAGCCCTCTGAGAGTGAGGAGGAAGTGGGTTTCTAGAGCAAGGTGAGCCAGATGTAGATATGGCCCTGGCTCTTCTTCCCCTCTAGTCCACATCCCTGGGCCTGTAAGCCCCAGGTACACCTTTAACTGGGTAACTGGGTGATTCTTCCATATCAGAAAAGGTATAAGCCACCAGGAGGCTCTCTTCCCTAAGTGCACGGGCCTTTGCATAAACTGCCTTTTCCATGGTCTCCAGGCCTCCCTGGGGCAAGCAGTGTCTGTATCTTTACCTCTGAGGCACTCTAGTGCAAAGAGGGTGGAAATCCTGCCTGCAGCCGGTACTAATAATAATTAAGTGGCCTTGGGCAAGTGGCTTCACCTTTACACACCACCTCCATTTTCTCATATCTGGAATAACTATCAGATGCATCAGCAGAATTGTAAAGATTAGAGGCTAGAGGTGCAAAGGGCGTAGCTTAGAGTCAGCTCACAAGTCCTCTGGATTAGTGGATGTGAAGGGAATGAGCGATATTGCAACAGATTTCAACATTGGGGGTCTGGGTTCTCTGTGTGAATATTGAAAAGGGGAGGGACTCACTATGGGCCTGAAGAGGGAGGTCAGGATTGGGTCAGGATAGGCTTTGTGTAGTGCCATACTGGGATGGTAGCACTTAATCCTGAAGGCAGGCTTTTTTAAAAACAATATTTTTATTTATTTACAAGCAGAGAGACAGAGAGAATGGGGGGGGGGCGAGGGCCTCCAGCCACTGCAAACAGACTGTATAAGTAGCTTTACATGGGTGCTGGGGAATCAAACCAAGAGCCTTTACCCTGAGCCATCCTGACAGCCCACAGGCTTTTTGTTTTTTGACAGTTTCTTACATGTGTATGAAGTATTTTGATCTTATCCACCCCCATTGCCCTCTCTTATCACCCTCCCATTCTCAATAAAACCCTTCTTCCTAACTAGTCTCCTTTCTGCTTTCATGACTTTTTTTTTTTTTTTGTGGTTTACTGAGTTAAATTACAGTTGCTCGAACAAGCATGGGTGGGTGGTTATTTAGTGGAGTTTAGGCAGATTACTAGTGGCTCCACCACTGAAGAGCATGATTCCTCCCCCCCACACACACACACACTGCAATTACTAACTACCAGTAGGTACTCTGGTGGGAGAGGGGTCTTATGAGCCCGTTCCCCATCCATGATGAAATGTTGATGTGCAGGAAACCACAGCTGCTACTTCATATCCAGAAGATAGAATCCCACCACACTCCTCCTCCTCTTCCTTCTGCAAGATTCCCTGAGCCTTGGAGGGGGTGGTTTAGGTATCTTGTTTAAGGATGAGCACATAGCAGTCACTTGTTTGCCATGATTTTGTTAGCTATACATCTCTGCATTAACCTCTGCTTATTGCAAAACCAAACCTCTGTGATGGAGGCTGAGAGCAGCAATAATCTATGGGCACAAACATAAATATTTAGAAGACAGTTTGTTAACCTGCCCCTATGGCATAGCAGCAGTGGTAGGTTCACCCCTAGGGCTTCTGTCCCTAGCCATGGGCTTTTGACCAGGTTTCCAGTATCACACATGAATTCCTCCCTGTGGAGTGGGCCTCAAATCCAAGCAGAAAGTCATTGGTTGCTCCCATAACAGTCATGCCACTATTGTACTTGTTGGCACATCTTACCTAGCAGGCCAGTAGTTGAGCACAGAGGATCTACTGCTGGTGAGACGACTGATGACTTTTTCCCTAGCAGCTTGCATAGTTCTTTTCAGTACTATGAAAGATAGCTAATAGGGAGGAAGCTTCCAGATCAATTCCATCTTGATTTCTCACATGTCCTATAACTGAAGTGTATGGTTTCTTTGGCAATAGAGACTTACTGTGTAGTTTTGGTGGCTAACCAAGAGCCCTGGAAATAGCCTATATTATTTTAGGTGCCTCTGTAGACACCCTGACCAACAATTTGGGAGGTGTTTCATCACTGGCACTGGGATTTCCAATTAATCACCTATGGCTTCTAGGAGCAGCTTTATCTACCCTTGTTCAAACTCTCTCTCTCTCTCTCTCTCTCTCTTTCTCTTTCTGTCTCTCTCCATATATATGCTATTTATTTGCAAGCTGAGAGAGAGAGGGAGAGAAAAGAGAGAGAATGGACATACCTGGGCCACCAGCCGCCATAAACAAACTCCAGATACATGTGCCACTTTGTGTATCTAGCTTTATATGGGTGCTGGGGAATCGAACCTGGGTCATTAGACTTTACATGGCAAGAGCCTTGAACCACTGAGCCATCTCTCCAGCCCAACTTATATATTTTTAAAATATTTATTCATTTATTAAAGAGAGAGAAAGAATGGGTACACTAAGACCTCCTGCCACTACAAACAAACTCCACGTACCTCTGCCTCTTTGTGCATCTGGCTTTATATGTGTACTGGGGATTCAAACACCAGGAGGTCAGGCTTTGAAAGCAAGTGTCTTTAACTTCTGAGCCATCTCCCCAGCCTTAATTTTTATTTTTAATTAGTTTAGGAAGTAGTGAGCTTCCATATGGCTTTTTCACACATCTGTAGTTTTGGATCCTTCTCCTCATCCTTTCTTCTCACCCCCCATCCCTTTGTCCCTATCCCTTCTTAAACCTTTCTTCCACTACCGTCACATCTTCATATCAGATTGTTCTACTATCCCCCTCCCAAACCTCTTCCCCTTCCCTGCATGCCTCTTTTTAGCTTCCCAACCTCAACAGATATTCCAGCTTAAACACACAAATCTAGAAATTCTACGCTAGGATCTATGGATGAGAGAGAACAGGTGGCGTTTGTCTTTCTGCGCCTGTATATTGAGTTACCTTTCTCAGTTCCATCCGTTTTCCTGAAAAGTTACTTTTTATAGGTTTACAGCTTAATAGAACTTCCTTGTGTATATCTACCACATCCATCATTTACCATATCCATTTATTATCCATTAATCTGTTGATGGGCATCTAAGTTAATTCTATTTCCTAGCTATTGCGAATAGAGCAGCAATAAACATGGTTAGGCAAGTATTCTGTATTAGAGTGTAGAGTCTCTGGGATATGTGTCCAGGAGTAGCATAGCTAGGGCATATGGTAGTTTTATTTGTAGCTCTCTGAGAAACCGCCTGATTTCCCTAATGGCTACCCCAGTTTGCACTCCCAACAGTGAATGAGGGCTCCTCTTTCCCCACAGCTTCACCACCATTTGTATCACATGTTTTCCTGATGCTAACCATTCTTTTGCTGTTGGCTTGCTTGTTTTCTAAAATATTTATTTCTATTTATTTGAGACAGAGATAGAGGCAGATAGAAAGACAGTGAGTATTGTCACACCAGGGCCTCCTGCCACTGCAAATAAACTCCAGACACATGTGCTATTTTATGCATCTGGCTTACATGGGTGCTAAGGAGTTGAAGCCAGGTCATCAGGCTTTGCAAGCAAGTGCCTTTAAACAATGAGCATGAGCCATCTCACCAGCCCGTTTACTTTTTTTGTTGTTGTTTTTTGCTTTTTTTTTTTTTTTAAGGTAGGGTCTTGCTCTAGCTCAGGATGACCTGGAATTCACTCTGTAGTCTCAGGCTGGCGTCGAACTCACACCTCCTATCTCTGCCTCCCAAGTGCTGGGATTAAAGGTGTGCACCAACACATCAGGTTTTTTTTTTTTTTTTTAAACGCAGGGTCTCATTCTAGCCCAGCCTGATGTGGAGATTACTCTATAGCCCACTCACAGCAATCCTACTACCTAAGCCTCTTGAGTGCTGGTGCTGGGATTATAGGCATGAGCCACTATGCTCAGCTAATAATAGACGTTTTGACCAGAGTGAGATAGAATCTCAGAGTCGTTTTAATTTGCATTGCCCTGATGGCTAGGGATATTAAATACTTTTTAAAATACTTATTAGCCATTTGTATTTATTTTGAGGATTTGGGTTGTTTTCTTGATTTTTTTTTAATCTTTGTATATTCTAGATATTAATCCTTTGTCAGATGTATAAGTGGTAAAGATTTTATCCCTTTCTGTAGGCTGCCTCTTCACTCGATTGACAATTTCCCATGCTTTTCAAAAGCCTTTTAATTTCATGCAGTCCCACTTATCCACTGTTCACCTTATCTCCTGAACAATCCAAGTTCTACTCAGAAAGTCGTTACCTATGCCTAGATCTTGTCGTACACTCCCTACTTCTTCCTGTAGCAGTTTTAGTTTCAGGTCTTACATCCAGGTCTTTGATCCACTTGGATTGAATTCTGGCGGGGTGAAAGGTAAGTACTTAGAGTCATTCTTCTCTATGTAGATAATTGTTCCCCCAGTACTATTTGCTGAAGATGCTATCTCTTCTTCAATATATATTTTTGACATCTTTGTCAAAATTCAGGTGTATGTAGTTATATGGACTAATGTCTGGTCCTCTCTTCTATTCCATTGGTATTCCCAGCAGTAGTGTTTGCTCAGGATTGCTGTGGCTCTTCAGGGTCTTTTGTGCTTCTATATTGAATTTTAGGATTGTGTTTTCTAATTCTGTGAATAATGGAGCTAGAATTTTGATTGGGGTTAAGGCCTGGGCTTTTAAAAACTGGCCCATGCACTAATGAACTTTGTTTTGGGATTGTTTAGGAGAGGGTGATGTGCCCTGTGGATACACAGATTTCTGGGGAATGGTTGAGCCATAATTTTCATCATGGTCTGAGAGGGTTGACCCATAACAAGGTCATAGAGCTCTGCTTTAGAAAATGGAAAATAAGGAAGAAGATGAGGGACCTTCAGATCTGGGCTTCATTAAAAAGGAAACTGTGGGGGCTGGGGGTGGAACTCAGTGGTTTAAGACCCTAGATTTAATCACCAGCACTACCCCTCCAAAAAGAGGAAATATAGACAGTGTGCTGAAAAGGGTGGGGACAGAACTTTGCCACCAGGACATTGATCCCTCCTGCTCCTCTTCTATTCTCAGGAGTTCCCTTCCCCAAGAACTTCCAGCAGGTGTGCACCAAGATCCTGACCCGACTCTTCCGAGTTTTTGTCCATGTCTACATCCACCACTTTGACAGCATCCTCAGCATGGGGGCAGAGGCACACGTCAACACCTGCTACAAACACTTCTACTACTTCATCCAAGAATTCAGCCTGGTGGACCAGCGGGAGCTAGAGCCACTGGTGAGGCCAAGTCCCCACTACCTTCCACTGCCAAGGTTAATCTCGAAGAGTTTTCAGACCCAAAATGAACAAGTCAGTGGAGGCAACTCATTTAATGATAGACTCTGTACTTTAGTAGAGAATTCATTGAAATGTCAGTGTTCAAGCACAGATGCACAGCCTAGTGTTAAGGCTACGGGAGGGAGGGGCCAGACTCAGTAAACTCTGTGGTTTGGAAAGGAATTACTTGGCAGGCTGAGCTGAAACTAACTCTTCTCTACCTTGTGTCTCTACAGAAGGAGATGACGGAACGGATCTGTCACTGAGCCCAGGCCTGGATATTGTCCACCTGTCAGGTGGACCATCTGAACAGTGTAGCTGGGGGAGGGGCCCACAGAAGTCTGGTGGTAAAGGCCTATAGGACCCTTCCACATATTCAGTGCTTCTGGTCTGGACTTCTCAGTGTCTGCCTGTGAATGGAGAAGGAAGAACTTCAAGCAGGCAACAGAAGGAAAGGAAGAGTTCATCCCTCTCATTGAGTCTGAGAGTGGGCGGGCTGACAGATTTCTTCTCTGATACTTGGCCCTTCCACCCTTCCATGGTGGTTCCCAAGTCTTTGGGAAATGAGGATGTGGCTGAGGTGATGGCAGGAAAGGTGCAAGAATGAATGCCATATGTGAGCAAGCAGGTGTGTGTGTGTACATGCAAGAGTGCCATATGTGAGCAAGCAGGAGTGTGTGTATGTGCAAGAGTGCCATATGTGAGCAAGCAGGAGTGTGTGTGTGTGTGTGTGTGTACATGCAAGAGTGCCATATG
>PVHP010007406.1:0-56748 GCA_004024765.1 Zapus hudsonius | reverse complement strand
GGCCAGGAAGACTGGGATGAGTACTAAGATATACAGGATACCTTGCCACAAGGACTAATACAGACAGCCCACAGAGGAGGATATACAACTGATCAGAGATGGGGAGGGGGGGAATTGGGGAATTCGGGATAACAACGCATGGTTTGCCCACTAAATAATGTAACACATTATGGACAATAAATATATATTAAAAAAAAAAGCTAAAGCGTCTGACTAATATTTCTTCAGAGCATTCAAAGGTTGCTTTTATTTCTTGGAATGTTGTGATGGAAAGAAGGGGTAGGAGTAACAGGCAGGTGTAGTTATTTCCTTCACCCTCTTGAGGAATATCCTTGGTCTCCAATACCTTCCTTTTCATAGAAATCCACCTCTCAGGCTGCTGCATTCACTGCTGAGAGCTACACCATAAACCTGTTTATCCTCACTGGAGTCAGCCAGTCACCTTCTGTGATGGTCAGCAGTCTCTGCTCTATCACACTTGGCTGAAGGAATCAGATAAGCTGCTTGGGAAGAAGCCTGAGGAAGGAGGAAAGTAAGTGCAGCCTTGACAGGTGAACCTCAGGCGCTTTTGTTTTCTGACAAGGGCTGCCTGCCAGGTAGTAGTGGGTTTCTGTCAGTTAGCCAGCTGCAATGCTTTTCTGTTTCTTCTGTTTTCCTGAGAAAGAAACAATTAGGGATTTATAGCTTTGCTCTAGAGCACATGAGGTTTTCATGTGAGACTAAGATTGGGCAAGAAAGGGGCCCATAGCATCCTTCTCTGGCTGGACACCACCTGTAAAGGTAAGATTTGTTCATCACAGTGGCTGAAGGGGTTGTATGCAGACAGTTGCACACTTGGGGAGTGAGTGAGCCTTGTCTAGGATTGTTGGGTAGGATTCCAAGGTAGGCTTGATGTATCCCTGAAAATGATGTGGCCATGTACCAGGTTTCTGTTTACCCCCTATAAACAGGTGACTAGACTCTAGTGTTCTTTGACTGGGGACACCCACAGTGACTGCTACCATGTGTGTTTGGTGGAGCTAATGGACAGTAAGATCATGAAGAGTTCAAAAGGTTAAGGAAAATGTTCATTGTGCCCAGTGCATTTTGAGCTAACCCTATTCACTTTGGAGCAGCCAAAGTTGCATTGGACTAACCTTAGTCTTTGGAGTTTTCTGTCATTTTAAGGTTTCTTGGGTATGGGAAATGAGGAAAAGTGTGTGTGTGTGTGTGTGTGTGCGTGTGCATGCTCTAGATGTGATTTATTCACAGACCATGATTTTTGTATACAAGCACACACACACACAGACACACAGACACACACACACACACACACACACACACACACACACACACACCCCATTATAATTGTTGGCAGATCTCAAGAATGGCCCTAAGGTGCTAAAATGATGGCTCAATTGGTAAAGCACTTGCCAGTTAAGTATGAAGACCAGAGGTTGGACCCTGCTACTCACATAAATGCTGGATGGGTGTTGTGGCCTGCCTGTAATCCCAATGCTCAGGAGGGAGAGAGAGACAGAGAGAGAGAGACAGAGAGAGAGAGAGAGAGAGAAATAGAGAGATTCATGGAGCAAGCTGCTAACTGGACTATCCAAATCAGTGAGCTCTAAGCCCCATCCTCAGTAAATAAGGTGAGAATTGATCGAGGAAGACACCTGATATCAACCTCTGGCCTCATGTGCATGTATGATACACACACCCATGCACACTTTCACCCACATATGTACAAACACACATTAAAAACAATGTCCTTAAAATGTTTCCTCTAGGGAGAAGAGAGAGAAGGGCAGGATGTACATTCTGTTGTTGGTGCATGACTGAGAAACAACCCAGGACTTCACTCTGAGTTACCTGCACAAGCAACTGGGAACCAAAATCTCAGCAAGAGGGGCCCACCTCAAGCTCAGCTTCCCATAGGACTCATGCCTTCCTCTCTGTTGCAGTCAGCTTTCTAGTTGCTGCAAAAAAAGAACCCAAACAAAAGTGGCTTGTGGAGGAATGGGTTTACTTGGCTTACGGACTCGAGGGGAGACTATCCTGACAGGGAAAACGATGGCATGAGCAGAGGGTGGACATCACCTCTGCCACAGCACTACAAACAGCGGCAGGAAGGTGTGCCAAACACTGGCAAGGGGAAGCTGGTTTATAACCCCCATAAGCCCGCCCCCAACAACACAGCTCCAGTGAGGTTGTGAAACCCAAACTTCCATCAGCTGAAGATCGATCAATCAGAACACATTTATTTGTTTGTGGGGGACACCTGGATCAAACCATGACACTCTCCTTTCAGAAGGATTGCAACTTCCATGTCCAAAGGTTGCTGGGTACTAGATAGAAGGTCCTCCCAGACATCTGCTGTCAAGAGCTGTCATAGAACCTATGCTGACACACTGATACCAAAAGGGGTGATCGTTTTCCTTCAGAGTCATTCCCTTGCTTTCCCTATAACAAGAGTTCTCAAACTCATTACTATTGACTATTTGGGCCATGTAATTTTTGTTGTTGTTGGGCTGTATGTAGTATGTAGTATGTAGTATGGCTGTTGTCCTCTGGACATAACTTGATCATTCTATCATTCTCTTGCAATAGAGTTCCCTTGGCCCAGTAGCCATTGCAACCAGTTGAGCAGAATAATACAGTGATACATAAATCTATGGTAATGGATATATCGATACTCACTGGTATAGAGGGGGAGAATAGGGTTACAGAGACCTCATCTGTAAGAGAGTCACTACTCCCTCCTACAAGGGATCTTAGGAAATGCTAGTGTATTTAAGAGGTGCCCGGGTAGTTGCAAATGGAACTCCACGTTGCAGTTTCCTATGAGGTCTTCATCCATGCTGGGGTGCGACTTAGTGATGCAGCTATTATGGTGTCATTCACACTTCTCTAAGTAAACACTCGCCCATGTTTTGCAAGGAAGCCCACTAAACTCATTGGGTCACCAAGTTAGACTTTATTGAGATCTTCCTTTGGTTTTCTCACTGTGTTTTGGTTTGAATGAGATGTCCCCCATAACCTCATGTGTTTGCAATCATCGGTTTCTAGCTGATGGCAATTAGAAAGGTAGAACCTGGCTGGAGAAGGTATGATATTAGGGGCAGGTTGAGGAGTGTTATATAGCCCAGTTCCCCTTGCCATTAATGGCTAACTCACACTCTGGCTGCTTCCTGCCAACTGCTAGGTAGGATGTCCAGTCTTTGCTCTACCATTTTTCTCTGCCACAATGAAGATTCCCTTTAAGATTTTAAGCCAAATAAACCCTTTTCTCTCATCAGCTGTTTTTGGTCAAGTGTTTTGACTCTGAATGAAGACAGGCAGTCCCCGAAGGCGCCAGGGAAATATGGCTTGGATCCACGAAGATGAACCTTGGGTTGCACTGGAGATCCCAGAATTTTGTAGGTGCCAAGACTAGGGGACAGCAGCCAAGGAGAGCTGCTGGCTAGGGTGCATTTTTCCCAAATTGTAAGCAACCCATCTGGAAGGGTAGAATTGTGAATGCAGAGCCTCAGTAGCCTCAGGATTTTATAACTGCCCTGCTGAGTTTCTGTTTTACATTGGTCCAATCTTTCTTTATTTTGCAGTAGGAATGTTTACTCTGTGACATTATGTGTATCTATTTTGTGTTTTGGTTGTAAAGGCTCACAGTTAAGAGACTGTCTCAGATGAGACTTTAGGCTTTGGACTTTTGAACAGTGTTAAGATTGATTAAAAAATATACATGGAGACTTTAAAGTCGGACTGTATGCATTTTGCATGAGGTGGTCGTGAAGCTATGGGGGCCAAGGGCTGAATATTATGGTAGTCATGAGATGTCTCTGAATAGCCTCATGTGCTTTGACTACTTGGTCCCAAGCTGGTGAATTTGGGAGGGGGGGTCTTGTTCAAGGAGGTATGTTTTTGTGGGTGGGCTAAGGGGTGTTATAGGTGAGTTCTCCTTGCCAATAGCTCTCTCATGTTCTAGCTGCTTCCTTCCAGCAGATGTGGCATGGTGGGATGCCCAGCCTCTCTTCTACCATCCTGTTTCTGCCATGATGAAGCTTCCCTTAAGAGTGTAAGCCAAGATAAACCCTTTCCTCCCATTAACTATTTTTGGTCAGGTGTTTTGTCTCAGCAATTGTGATGGTTAAATTTTGTTGTCAACTTGACCTTTCAAGTAATCTTGGGTGGGTCGCTGAGGATGTTTACAGGAAAGCAGCCTCTCAGTAAAGGGCAAGATGTAAGGAAGCTCAAAGGAGCCAGAAGTAAACATCCTTTCCTGTGTGGGCAGTGCAGGAAGGAAATTCCAGAGACTCAGAAAGCCATTACGTCTGGGATAGGGCTGCAAGACCCACCCTAAGGCTATATAAAGGGGAAGAAATTCTCTCTTTGCCTCGTCCTCCTGCCTGTTTGCTATTGTGTGTATGGTGTTGGTGATGGATTTTTCTCTCTGCTCAGATCTGTGAAAGAGGGCCAGCCTCTTTCACTGTTATGGAACGTCCCCTCAATCTTTAGTTTCAATAAATACTTTACTCCCCAAAACTGTTCCTGGTTTGAAGATTCATCCCAGTGGTGTGCGGCTGACTGCGACCGCAATGCAATGGCAAATACAACACACTAGTACTATATCTAAGATGAACAGACATTTGCTCATATCTCCCCGGGAAAAGTTAAGTAACAGCATTGCAGAATATCACCCATGTCCCAGCCTCACCCACCAGAAGTCAGCAGCAACCCTTGTCCTCAGATATGGAAAGCACAAATATCTTCAGATATCACCATGTGCTTCCTGTGAGTTACACTTGCCCTGAATTAAAAACAAAAACCATGTGCCTTCAAGAGTGAGCTGTAGCATAAGTAGGAATCCAGGTCCTTGGTAAGAGGAATAGGAGACCAGGTCATGTGTTTTCTCCTCTTTCAGTCACCTCTGTCTTAGTTTTGGTTTGTTTCAACCAAGAGAATAAGATGCGTGCCAAGGTAATTTGGCCAAATAAGAAAATATGTGACCAGAAGTAAAGGGAACTTAATATGACATGTGTAACTGAGTCGATCTCTGATGATAATGAGGTTCCTTGTCTCTGGGGATCTTGTGAGGAAAGTGCAGAGTGCATGCATGTCACAAACATCCTCAAAGAACAGGGAGTTGGACACTTGTCTATCTATCAAATCATAGAGGCCGTCTCTGAGAATGTCAGTTCCCTTTTACTTCCCGGTTGCTTCTGCTGAGGTTGCCCTTTGAGAAATCCTTAAACAGAATTATAAACACACTGCAGGTGCTTGTAGAGAAATATCTCAGAAGGCTGGGAAGTGTCTGCAACAGCTGCAGAATTCAAGTGTGCTGAGAGGAACAATACGTTGGGTTCTCCGTGGCATCTTCTTTATCTTGTCTTTGGGAATTTCCTTTTCCCTCAATTTAAAAGTTATTCTTTAATCCATAGTTTGTGATGTTGAGTTATCTATCCAAAACCCTGGTGTATGACAATCCACAAAGGTGTCCAACCTGAAGACTGATTACTGTCCTGTGGACTAAAGACATAGTTTACTGAGAAGAATGTGGTTAATTCCCCACACTTTAAATTAATGAGAAAAGAAGTTAAATACTCTATGGAAATACCAGAAAGCTTGAAGATGTGCTTTGAAGATGGCTATGAAACTGTTAAAGTGAACTGTTTCTTCCTTTTCCATGTTATCTGTCTCTACAAGGGGTTTGGGGTTTATCAGGGACATCCATACGTTAATAGAATATGTGGAATGTCTCTGGCCTTATTATGCAGGCAGCAGGCTTACTATGTACTCTGAAATCCCTCCAGTCTGATGAAAAGGGAATTACAGTTATTAGTGTCTTCTGTGAATAAGGAAATTGAGATGCAATGTGGAACGTCTACAGGGATCTCAGTGACATTACCTGGCTTTATGAGAGACTGCAATAGCCTAGGACTATCATTCTTGCTTATGGGCAGACAGGGTTGAATGCCAACCTGAGGGTTTGAATTAGTTATGACAAGCCAGCCCAGGGAAGATGGAAATGGTGATGGAGGGCTTCTTTCTCACAGCTGTTAGAACACAGTTATTCTAATGGCTATCTGGCTGCAGAACGGAGAATATGAAGTGTAAGAGACCAACCATAATAAAATATAAAAAATAATATTTTAGTAATATAAATATAATAATACAAATTAGATGGTTGAGATTGCAGAGTCATATCTGAATCCAGATAAGAATTTCAACCTTCTGGAAGTTCTTTCTAGGTATAAAAAGATCAAGGCTTGTGGAAGAGGGGGTGGGAAGATTATAAGGGGAGAATATCTAGGGACATTACCCCTATCAACAACCACAACACAAAAAAACTGGCTACTGCTTGTGTAATTCAAAGCCCCTCCTCCTTCCTTCTCATGGACCATTTCAGCAATCCCACTGAGGATTTGGGTGCAGGGAAGAGGGAAATGGGGATAACAACACAAGACTTGGTCATACAGTGTATCACATTATTAATAATAAATAAATTTATTTTAAAAAAGAGCAAGGCAACACCAGACCTATCCTGTAGAAATCTAGAAAGTGCCCTCTGAGATATTTCTATATAAATCATGGAATTACCTAATACTTTAGGTAGAAGAATCTAAAGTCATTTACTCCAGGGGTGGTTAACCTCATTGTCTATAAAAAGGCAGCCAAGGAAAGTAATTGCGTGAAGCAGGTGTTTTATCTGTTTGATTTCTTTTTGAGATTTTGATACACACACGCACGCACATACACACACACACACACACACACACACACATATATATATATATCAGTTGATGCATATGTGCCCCACTTTACTGTTCTGTATCCCCCTCAATTTATTTTCACTCACCCTTCTCATCACTTACATGGTTATGCCATGGAAAAGAATGACTCCCCACCTCCCTGGCAACCATGATGTGCCATTAGCTCATTAGGAAAATAAATGGCCTCCCTGTCCCATCTTCTATTTATAATAGAATATTGACTGGTCACACTGTGTGCACACCTGGTGTAGGTAACCATTCTCTTGTGGATTTATGAATGCAATGGCCTTGTCACGTCCAGATACCAGGGTTCCACAGCACACCTCCCATTCCTTCAGCTCCTACACTCTTTCTGTCCAACCTTCTACAATGCCGTGTGTGTGTGTGTGTGTGTGTGTGTGTGTGTGTGTGATGTATATGCCTCATTTAGAGCTGAACACTCATCATTCACGAAGCAGGGATTTAATGTATGTTCTCACATCATGAGGATGTAGAATGTTGCTCTCTCCTGTAGTGTGAAGGAATAACCTCATGAGAGCCAACTGTTAAATTTTTTTTTCCAACTGTTAAATTTTCAGGAAATTTCAAGTTGGCTGACGTCACTGAGGTCAGTTGAAATCAATCTTGGCAGGGGTATTTATACCCTTGAAATTGGCAAATGCTATCAATTAAGGCTCCAGCTGCCAAGAGTTATTTGTTAAATATTTACTAGAGGGACATCGCTGCTACTGTAGTATAGGAGAGCACACATATCCAGGCTCAAGTGGCCACCTGCTATTTAACTTCAACCAAAAAGTCTCGATGGGAACATGGACCCACTGTTTCTGATATTCTAGTGCTTCAAGAATAGTCTAAGAACTAATCTTTATATGGTGTCACCCAAGCTTGGATGGTAGGGTGGTATATTTGAGGGGGAAAAAAAGAGGAGAAATAACCAGTAGCAAAAAAGAAAACAGGACTAAGGAAATACTTACCTCAGCTAACCAGCATATTGTTAAAAACACTAGTTCATCTTCTGTAAGAGAGGTGAACAAATTCAATTCTATAAATACCATGAAAACAAAAGAGGCCATCCTGTCTTTAGCCTCAGTATCAATGCTATTTGTTGGAAGTAAAAAAATGATGAGATCAGGGACTACAACGTAACTAAGGGAAACATTGCCTTCTCCAAACATCAGTTACTTCCACTGAGGAGCAAATGTATGTATAAGAACAAATAAAAGCAAAATAAGGTATGGGAGCTTCCTTTCTTGGGGAGGGGCATCATCACAGTTCTTCTGGTTACTTACATTCATGGAAGTAATCAGTCACTGTTTGTGATCCTTCTTAATTTAAGCTTGAGGAGATAATTTTGCACCATGGATATAGTTGATTCACTTTCTCTCAAAATCTTAATAGGCTGTGGTCTCTTCTGTACCAACCCCTGCACCCCCACCCCTTTAAAATATTTCTGATTCCAGGAAATTTATCAGCAAGTAGGAAAAAAGATTCTGAATTTAGCTAATATTATAAGAAACAATGTAGAAATCAATGGCAGCAGGTGGGTACATGAATAGTAACAGACACACAAAACTAAACAGAAAGTCTCTCCTAATTTGTGTGTGTAGACAAAGTCCAGGGGAAAGATACGCAAGTCAAATGTTAGGTTCACATTATAAGTCTAAATACCTTGAAAAAATAGCTTGTTATTGCAAATGCATTTTTTTGTGATACAGAATTTTATACCAAATGAATAAAACTCTCTGTGCTTGGAAACGTCAAGGTATTGTGCTCTGTAACCTTGTTAGAGCATAGTGTTGTATTGGTCCAGACATAAGCTTGATGGTCTTCTCAACCTTTATTTTACTTAGAAATAAGGCCATGTTGGGCTGGAGAGATGGCTCAGTGGATAAGGCACTTGCCTCTAGTGCCTAAGTCCCCTGGTTCAATTCCCCAGGACCCATGTAGGCCAGATCCACAAGGTGGTGGCCCTGGTGCACTCTCTCTCTCTATCTATCTATCTCTCTCTCTCTCTCTCTTTCATCTCTGCTTGAAAATGAATAAATAAAATATTTTAAAAAATAAGGCCATGTTGAAATAGGAAAAAAAAGCAGTATCTTTCAAAGTACTGTGAAGGAACTTGGCTATGAATTTGGGAGCTCATACCTTTGTGTTGGAAATATTTATTAGTTCACCAACCAGTCTTACTACAAAATTGGCTTACCCAAAAGGCCATCACAAAGACAGAAACTGATCAAGGGCACATTCTTTATAGGTCAATATAAGTCAGTTCTTAAAGGAAGGGCACAGGTCCTTCTCCATTGGTCTTATCTTCCTCTGCCCACATGAGAGGAGGACACTACTTAAACTTGTGTGGGAAGTTGAATCCCTTGGGGCAGATCTGTACCAGGAGATTGGGGACAGATGTTGAGTGTCACCAATCTGCAAAGTGAGCAAGGAGAAGCTCTTCGAGTGTTGACCTTTGGCTGCTTTTGTAACACTCGATGTTTGATACCAATGAGTGGAAGTGTTTATACCAATCATCGCAAACTTTTCATGCAAATGAAGTTTTTTGCTTACACCAACTTTCTAAGATTGACATTTGTGCTACACTTGTTGGATGAGAAGAAAGCAGATCGTTTGTGTCTATGCTGGGTCAAGGTTTTCAAGATAGAACATTTAGTGCAAAGGCTTGAGGTGAGAAAGAGCTTGCAATTAACCTCTGCAAAGAACTGGGAGGTTATAGTGATGGGTGGTGTCGTCGTCGGCCACACGCTGCTGGGATGAATCTTCAAACCAGGCACAAATTCAGGGAGGAAAGTATTTATTGAAACTACAGATTGAGGGGAAGTTCTGTAACAGCAAAAGAGACTGGCCCTCTTTCACAGGTCTGAGCAGAGAGAAAAACCCATCACCTACACCTCACACAGAACAACAAACAGGCAGGAAGGCCAAGGAGAGAATTTCTTCCCCTTTATATAGCTGTAGGGTGGGGTCTTACAACCCTTCCCCAGAATTAATGGCTTCTTGAGTCTCTGGAATTTCCTTTTAGCACTGCCCACACAGGAAAGGATATTTACTTCTAGTTTCTTTGAGCTTCTTTACATTCTGCCCCCTACTGAGAGGCTGCCTTCCTATAAACATCCTCAGAGACCCACCCAAGAGAATTAAAAAGATGAAGTTGACAATAAAGCCTAACCATCACAGGTGGTCTGGTGCCTCTCTCAGGTCCCGTTACAGGACAGCCACTCACTGTCTATTCTCTGGTTCTTACAGAATTAACAGGTGGCTCTCTTTACCTCAACTTACAGCCACTCAGTGA
This sequence comes from Zapus hudsonius, assembly GCA_004024765.1. NCBI lineage: Eukaryota > Metazoa > Chordata > Mammalia > Rodentia > Dipodidae > Zapus > Zapus hudsonius. The sequence continues at coordinate 46,698 of PVHP010007406.1, read as the reverse complement.
CACTGCTTCTGACCATTGGAAGGCACCAAGAGCGGTCATAGTAATCTCCTTTCCTCTCGAGGGGCAGCCCACAGCTGATGACTGACCTTGGCAACCATGGTTCCCTTGCTGGTAGGCAGGGACATTCTGCTGGGCAGGGTTTGTTCCAGAGCCCCTCCCCATCCCTTGTCAGGCAAAGCTGAATTCTCCCTGAGGCTCCATCCTTACCTAGCCCCCTTTCTTTTTCCTATCTCTCTTCCCTCATTCCATTACATATTACTATCCTTAATGAGCTACATGCATCCAGGATATTTCTGGTTCTGCTTCTGGGAAAGCCAGTGAAAAACATGAATTGTGGTGGGAAAGAATCCAATAGGCGAAATGCATGGGGAACCATTGAGTGCTTTTAGGTCTTCTTGGAGGCTTCTCAATATAGGGCATTAAATTCTCTTAAGCCATGCAACAGAGGACGTCCTTTAAACTTTGTGCAAAACATTTAACTTTGAGATGTTAAAGGGCTCAGATAAACAACCATGGGCTTCAGCTACTTTTAAAAATATTTTATTTATTTATTTGCAAGGAGAGAGAGATAGAGAAAGAGAGAGTGAGAATGGGTATGCCAGGGCCTCCAGGCACTGCAAACAAACTCCAGATACATGCACCACTCTGTGCATCTGGCTTTATGTGGGTGATGGGGAATTGAATTTGGGTTGTTAGGCTTTGCAGGTAAGTGCCTTAACCACTGATCCATATCTCCTGCCCCTACTCCTTATTTTAAAGTCACAACGTTAGTAATGTTATGGAAGATACCAAATCATCTTCAGTCTTCTTTTCAAGAAAATGGGACTATGTGCGTTTATGGTGACAAATTAAATACACAAAATGATATCATTACCTTAGAAGTAGTTTGGTTGTTCTTTGTAAACTTAAGCACCATGAAGTCATTTTATAAGCTGCCAATTCAATATATGCCCACACCAATACATACAGATATGTTCATAACAGTGCAAAAACAGAGACATTGCAAATGTCCACCAGCTATGGTATAGCTATGGAATAGAGGAATCACACTATCATTGGGCAATAATAAGGAATTATGTTTGTAAACACATACATGCATTGTGGGAGATGAATGTGGAAGACCATCGTAATATAATTTTCTACTGAAAGAACATGTCCAGATCAGAGGTTGCCTGGGTCTGGGGATAGTAGTGAAGCTGAAGTACTGATGGGCATGAAGGAACTTTTGAGAATAATGGAAGCATTCTAAGACTGGATGGTAAAGATGGTTACAACTGAGCCAATCTGTGGCCTCATTTGGACTGTGTATTTACAGTAGTTGAATTTTGTGATGGATATGTCATGCTCCAATTAAACTAGGGAGGGAAAGTAGAGGAAGGGAGAAGGAATAAAGAAAGAGGAGAGAGAGTGAGACAAAGAGAGGCAGAGACAGAAAGATCATATATATATATATATATGTATATATATCTATATATCATACATACAAGTATATGTAAATATATGGCCAGCTATAATGGACACATCTCTAATTCCAGTAGCTGGGAAGATAAGGAAAGAAAGAAGATTACAAATTCAAGGCCAGCCTGCAGTTCATGGTGAGATCCTATCTCAAACCTGTGTGTCTGTCTGTGTGTTGTACATGTGTGAATCTATTCTTAAGAAATGAAGAGATAGAAAAAGAGAAGGAAGAGTTGCTATTAGCTGTATCTCCTAGGATATATATATATGCCTCTGCAGTGCTGAGATTACAGGTGCATTCCAGCCATCATGCCTGGCTTTTACATGGGTGTTATGGAAACAAAAATGGATCCTCAAGCTTGTACATCAAACACATTTTTTTATTTCATATATATATGATGTGAGCATACAGTGTTCAAGATGAGCTATTATTATTATTCCTGTTGTAGTTGACTCAATGTTTCCTCAACTTATTTTTATGAGTGAAACATTTGTTCGTGTGTGTGTGTGTGTGTGTGTGTGTGTGTTTTAATACTTACTAATAGGACACTGTGGGCTCTGCCATATGAGAATTTGATTTATTCACTATTTTTATTTTTAATACTATTTTATATGTGACCTCATTAGAGTGAATTAAAGAAAAGAATTTTAAATATTTTTCTTTCTTTCTTTACTTATTTTTTTAAGGTGGGGTAGAGAAAGAAGCATATATATATATATAGAGAATGGGCACGCCAGGGCCTCTCTCCACTGTAAACAGACTCCTCCTTGTGCATCTGGTTTTACATGGGTACTGGGGAATTAAACCTGGGTCCTTAAGCTTTGCAGGCAAATGCCTTAACTACTGAGCCATCTCTTTAGCCCAAGAAAAGCATTTTTATTCCCCTTATAGAGACAGGCTGCAAAACATGTTGATTTGTGGCAAGGACATGACATTCTACAACGGGCATTACATTCTGATAAAATTCATATCATTTTTGAGAAATTGAATACAGTCTGTTAGATCAAATATCTCTGCAATAAAAACCCAATATATATGCTTCCCTCCATATCTCTTTGACATTGGACACACTGAAAATCCCACCTCAATGACCTTGTGACTTTGAAAGGCAAATTCATTTGCCTGTGTGCACTTATTTTATGGCTTAGCCACACATTATTATTAGTGCCACCCCCCAAGTATGTAGTTTGCTAAAATACATTAGGGTTTTGAGCATGTGTGGTGTAGACTGATTTGAACCAATTTAAGCCATCAGAGCAAGCCTGAACCCAAAAAGAACTCGATGTAGAAACGAATCTAAGACTCTAATAGTTATATATCAATGCATGCTGGGCAATCAGACTCCCTTATCACTCCCCAAAATGACCTGTTTCAAGGAAATTGAAGCTCTGTTCTCGTTGAGATAGCTGTATTGTCCACAAGCTCAGAGCGGTGATCACCTTCAAATTTAAGCACTTAATTTAAGAGCTCCAATAATTTTAAATTGCTATGTGTCGCAGAATGACAGACAGTGACCCAGAGATGGCCAGTACTTTTAAACCACACCATGCCATGTAATATATTTCTGTGCAAAGACTCAGCAACCTCAAGCAGATTTCCACATTAACATAGAAAGATAAAAAGTGACATAGAAACAAACTTCACATTGGTTTTCTTTCTTCTATTCCTTTATTTTCCTCTCTCTCTCCGTAGCCAGAAGAATGAATTCTAGTCACTCATCTTTCCTTTGTATCGAAAAGCCTCAGGGATTTTGGGGGAGCTAAAAATAAGTCTGTCTTTTTAAGGATGGAGCCCCCTGGTAAAGCCACACTCCGCAGTACAATAGCTCTGTGCCAGGTACCAGCAGGAAGTCCTGTGGAGCCAAAGGGAAGCAGGCAGCTTGCATTAATAGGGCCTCTGAAAATCTCCAGTTTTGAAGCACTAGGGGAGATAACAGAAACCTAGCCTAGGAGTAAAATTCAGAGGATGTAATTTAGATGGCCCAGGGAAATAGAGGCTGTGGTTTCCTCTGTGTCTAGACATTTTTCCTCTCTTCTGCTTAATTCCTAGATAAATCAAGTCCTTTGATCAAACACCTGCTAAGACCCTGTCCTGCCCCACCTCACTCCTGCTGGTCTCAACCTCTGAGGCTCTGCTCATTGGGCCTACCAGGTTTTCTTTTTGAAAACAGGGTTTCTTGCAGCCCAGAAGTTGCGGTGTAGCCAAGGATGACCTTGAACTCTTGACCACACTAGGTTTAGGTGGTGCTAGGAATGGACTCCAGGATTTTGTGCTGACTTCATTCACAGTCCCAGCCTGACTCGTTTTTTCTTGCTCTTCTTTTTATTATTGCAAGCAGAGAGACTCAGAGAGACAGAGGGAAAAAAATGGGCATACCAGGGTCTCCAGCTGTTGCAAATGAACTCCAAATGCACATGCCACTGGCTTTATTTGGGTCCTGGGGAATCAAACCCTGGGTCATTACACTTTGCAGGCGACTGCCTCAGCCAGAGAGCCACCTCTCCAACCTCTCTTCTCTCTTTCAATTTTTACTTTGTGTGTGTGTGTGTGTGTGTGTGTGTGTGTGTGTGTGTGTGTGTGTGTGTTTGGGATGGGAGAATTGTCTCTGTGTAGATGGGCACGTGTTAAATGAGGAGGCCAGAAGTTGATGCTAGCCAGCATTCCAGGAATCCTCCTGTCTGGGCCTCTGCAGTGCTGACATTACAGGTGCATTCCAGCCATCATGCCTGGCTTTTACATGGATGCCAGGGAATCAAACACGGGTCCTCAAGCTTGTACACCCAACACATTACCACCAGAGCCATCTCTCCAAGGCCCTATTCTCTTGTCTCCATGTGAGTTTGCTCTATTTATTTATTTTTTCTCCTGGATAGGATCTTAACTGGTTTCCTCTCAATTTCCAACCTATTTTGAACAATGCTCTTCCATTTCCCAGTAGGGTCTGATATTTTTGTCTGCAACTCGGTTCATAGACAATGGCCTTGTTGAGCGTCTTTATTTTTCAAAAGGGAATATTTTAAAACGAGTTCATTTTAGTATACTTTTGCACAACAAATAACATTTCTTCCAATGGGTGCACCCAAGTTACCATTACTCCAGTCAAGAACGTGGAACACTCCAGAAGATGTTCCGTTCTGATAAGTTTCCCTGACCCTGTCCCTAGGAAACCATTGATATGTTTTCAGGCACTGTATGTCTGTTGTGCTTCCTTCTTCAGCAATGAGAGGGTGATGATGTTAATTTTCATTTCACAGGCTGTTTGGTGATTGACTAGGGACCTGGTGTTTCCCAGAAACCCTAGGGGCAGAAGACAAAGAAAGCTTGCCTTCCATAAGGACTAGTGGAAGAGTTGGAAGTAGCTTTCCACAGGCCTGAATCTCTCTCTCTCTCTCTCTCTCTCTCTCTCTCTCTCTCTCTCTCTCTCTCTCTCTCTCTCTCGCCAATGCATGTCCTACAGTGTACCTGTGGAAGACAGAGGGCAACCTCAAGGTGTTGGTCCTTACATTTCATCTGTTTGAAACAGGGTCTGTCTTTTGCTGTTTGCCGTGGTACACACCAGGCTAGCTGGCCTGTGAGCTTTCCAAGGACCCTCCTGTCTCCACCTCTATCTCCACATAGGAGGATCAGTTTTACACAGATATGCTTACCACACCCAGCTTTTACTGGGGTCCTGGGGATCTGAACCTAGGTCATCAGGCATACTTCTACTACCTTGGTGTGGGGAGCTTTCCACAACCCACTGTCTTTCCATAACTGTCATCCAGGATGTCCAAGCTCTTATCAAATCCAATTAGGAACAAAGGTGGTCTGGCAATGAGGTGCTGTTCTCCACAGTATTTGGGGAGCAACTGTGATTCACAGTATGAATCTAAAAGAGATTAATTTTATGTGCAAACCATATCTGCTTATGGGGCTATGTCTGCATTTGGAATTTTTTTCTTTATTTTAAAAAAAATTATTGTCCAAAATTAGATACATTGAATGAGCAAATATTGTGTTGATATTCCCATTTTCCTCCTTCCTGTCCCCAATCCTCCCTCCCTGTCCCCAATCCACTATGTATCCTCCTCGGTGGGAATACTGGACCAATCCATGTGGTAAGAGGTTATGGATAGCACAGGAGGTAGCCAGGTTGCCCCCCCTTTTATGTGTTATAGTTGAAGGGGGCAATATCTCTGGGTGATCTCTCCCACCATGGCTCTTAGAATCTTTCCACCCCCTGTTCCACTCAGTTCCCTGAGTCATGGAGGGTGAGTTTAAGTCTGTTTTATTGTTGTGAACTTAAGAGTCTCTGTGCTTCTACTTTAAGTTGTATTGGAAGTCGTTAGTGTCTGTCTCCATGACTTAACCTGGGATGACTGATTGGCTGTGGTTATAGGTCTCTTTCTTGCCCCACCATTATCTCAAGTGTTTCACTTGAGGCCTTCATGATAGGCCTGGGGTGGTTCATCTCTTGCTGGGATATTAGCCTTTGGCCTGTGGCTCATTGCTGGAGTTGGAATGGCCATAGCTCTCTCACTGCCTTCTGAAAAATACTAACAGAATCTCCATCAGAGTGTGAAATCAGTATAGGTTAAATGAGACACACATTTCTAATTTGGCAAAATTCTATTGAGATTAGCCTCTCTGTAGTTCTATGGCAATGGGAATTTCTTTTTGGAGCCCCAGTTTTTGGTTCCCGTAGGATTTTTCCCTAAGTCCCAATTCCAATTAAGGGTTCCTTGTCACTGAGTGGATTTCTTGGCCAGTTTAAAAGCTGTTGAATATCCCCCACGTCCCCGGCCTGGGTTTTAGTGCCTCTATTGCACCAGTGATCATTTCTTGGTCAGTTGATCTCTCCCAGAAGGGAGCCTGTTTGGCCTTCTCATGGCAACAGTCTGCATTTTGTATCCATGGTCTCTGCTTTCTCCAAATATCATTGACCAATTTCCCCTGGCAGCTTATGTTGTGCCTTCCAGCATTGCACTTGCTACCGTCTTGGGTACTGGACACCATTCTGGATCTCACATGGTCTCTCAGTGTTGTTGGATGTCTGTGTTTTCTGTGGTTTCTTCAGCAAAGGCTCTTACCTTTGGCCTGGGGTGGGTATTCAAGAGCTTTGACAGAAACCTGTCTTGTTTTGGGGTCTCTGTGGGTCTCATGGATCAACAGCTCAGTGTGGGAAGGATCCAATGACTGGGACAGGGAGTTGCAGGTCTGATCAATATTTTTCATGGGGTTAGGCTTCCTCCCCTCTGTTCACAGCCCCATGCCCACTTCTTCCTTGGAATATTTTAAGTTATTAAAAACATTCATTAAAATTTTACAAAATCCCCTTCCACCATCTTATTTTGTCCCCCTCTCTTTTCTCCTCCGCTGCACCCCATCTTCTTTACAATTAGGCCCTCTTCTCTTCTGATGTATTTTTCCCCTCCTTCATTATCCATAACTACAGGACCATGGGCTCAATATCATGTATGTCTGTGTAGCATGACATCAACTATAGTTAAGTTAGGAATGCAGACACCACTTAGTGTCTGGATGACAACCTTCTCTGGCACTCCTGCCTCCCCTTCCTTTGGGTCTTACTTTCTTTCTGCCACCTCTTCTGTAATGGTCCCTGAGCCTTGGAGGAGAAGATAGAGATGTCTCAGTGCTGAACACTCCACGGTCACTTCTTCTCAGTACCTTGATAAGTTTTGTGTCTCCCCAGCAGTCTGCTAGTAGAATTCTTGACTTTGAACTTATAAAGCCTCATCAAATAGCAAGAGAAGTCATTGATCTCTGGAGGGATTTATTATAATTAGGCTAAGTTATTATAATTAGGCTACTCTTAATGAACTCGTGGGTCCTAGGCATGGTTCTAGATATGCAATTGCATCATGCCATTTAATTTGCGATAGTATTTGTCAAAGTGAGAGTAATTTTGCTAATTTTCCTGATGAACATTCTAGCCCCTCAGAGGTATTTCATTAAGGCTATCTAACAAACACAATGCCCTGTATCATGTAAGTAGTGAGCCTGGAATCATTACTGTATCAAACATCAAGCTTATCCATCAGTAACATGTCTGTGTTATTAAAAATAAAAATAAAAAGAAATAGGGGCTTGGGAGATAGGGTAGTCAGTAAAGTGCTTGGTATGTAAGTAAGAGGACGTAAGTTGGATCCCCAGCTCCCACGTAAAGTCTGGGCATAGTGGTGATAGGTGCCTGTCATCTCAGTTCTGGGAGATGGAGAGAGTGGTTCTCTGGGGCTTGCTCACTAGCTAGTCTAGCCTGCTCCATGAATCTCCATGAATTCTACACCAATGAGAGAACCCGACTCACCAAAGTGAACCGTGGACAGCTTTCCCGAGGAATGGCTCCTGAAGTTGTCCTCTGGCTTCCACATGTATGTACACACACCCCACACATGTGTGTATACACACACACACACATTCACAAACACATATAGGCACACACACACACATACACACACAAAGCATATGATCCACAAATAAAAGATTCATTCTAGTGGGTTTTTATTTTGTTGAATTGTGTGCTTTTTCCAGGAGTTTCCAGAGAGGGTACATGAGTTTAATCCATCCTCCCCTCCATCAAGCCTGTTCTAACTCCCTCTCTCTCCCTGGTTCAGGACTAGAAAGATCTAGAAAGTCAGATCTCTTCAGAATACAAATAAGTCCCAGAAGGGACATGGGTGGATGATGACCCTTGGAAAGGGCTTCCATTGTAGTGGCATGCCTGGACCCCTGTGTCATTGGCCTAAAGCGATAATGGATTTTGATGAAAATAGAGAGGGGATAGGAGGCACTCCATTTGAGAGGCTATGATTCCCTTGCAGCCAAGTAGCACAGAAATGGAGAGAGCCAGGCTGTCCTAGGATACAGGAATGATGGCACACCATGTCCTTGGTTCTGGGGAAGGATCCCATTTCACTTGGAAGTGGAACATCTCAGTGCCTCTATTTCCTGGGCAGCCAATCTTTTCCCCATGGAGGGAGGGTGACTTTCATTTGGAACTGTCCTAATGGAGTTGTTAGGGTCAGTGTCTCTCAGATAAAATCTGTCACTCCCTTCTTCAGGCTCATCATTCCTACCTTCAGGCTGCAAGAAGGTGGAAACACAGAGTATAAGGATGACTCATTTGTGTGTGTGTGTGTGTGTGTGTGTGTGTTTAACAGTCTGATGAATTATGAGAAAAGTTTTTGTGGTGTTAAACCTTGAGATGTCAGAGTTTAAATTCTGTACATAAAATGTACCACCCTTAAACTCTGCCTTCAATCACATCTATATCTGTCTGCGTGTAGCTCCTTAACAATGGCAGCAAATACAATAACAACACACATATCAGATTGAACTCAGCCTGGAAACACAGCCCCACCCCACTTGGAGCCCTAATTGTTGAGTAATTTAAACAGAAGAGTGGCATTTTGTTGACTAGGCGGTTTAAAAATTATGCCCAAGCAGGATTTTGCCAGCTGGATCCTTGGCCTCGTTCGTTCCATAACACACTTGGCTGGATGCTGCAGGGACCACTAATCCAGGAGGAGAGAGAACATGCACTGTTTGTAAAAGCAGAATTTTCCAGAAGCCAGAAAACAGTCCCTAAACATGAAGCTCACACTTCATGATGAGTAGAGACCCTTGGGTTCTGTGAGTGGTGTTAGCACCTTGTACTTCTGGGAGCTCAGCTGTCACCCATAGATGAGATGTCACCCTTGTTCATCAGCAAGGGCAGAGGCTTGTGTCCTGGATGTCTTCTCTCTGGTCTTTCAGTGTGTCTCATGTCTGTACCTTCTTGTCCTGTATCCCAGGGAGATGCTACAGTAGAGTACCTTGTCTTACAGGTGTCTAGGTTTCGCTTTTTCTTTCTTACTATATGTATGTATGTATGTATGTATGTATGTATGTATGTATGTATGTATTTATGTATGGGTATGTATGTGTGGATGGGTATGTTGTGTGTGTGTGTGTGTGTGTGTGTGTGTGTGTGTGTGTGTGTAGGCATGTGTGTACCATGGCACACACATGGAGGTCTGAGGACAACCTCGGGGTATTTATCCTCTCCTTCCCCTTTGCCCAAGAGAAGGATTCCCTTGTAGGATAAGAGATAAAGCAGTTCTGTGTTTGTGCAAACCACAATCCCCAGGCAACTTCTAGAGCTGCAAACTCTATAGTCCTTTGAATTTAGGTGGCTGTAATAAAAGAAAGAAAGAAAGAAAGAAAGAAAGGAAGGAAGGAAGGAAGGAAGAAAGAAAGAAAGAAAGAAAGAAAGAAAGAAAGAAAGAAAGAAAGAAAGAAAGAAAGAAAGAAAAGAAAAAGCTAGAGACTTGTAAGTTTGTTGGCTGAATTCAATTCCCCAGCACCCAGGTACACCAGGAAGCAAAGTGGTGCCTGATTTATCTCTTATCCTACAAAGCCACATGGCTGAGCACATGACTGTTTTCATAAACGTCTTGATGGTTCATTGTGATTGCCAATGTGATTAGATTGAGAAACCTACATCCAGGTGTGGTTTTAGGGACAATTGGCCTAGTGAACGAGGAAAAAACACTTGCCCTGAACGTGAATGGCAGGCGAGCAGATGAATCAAAAGTTGAAAGAAGAAGGAAGTCAGCCACCTTGCACAATCCCCAATGCCCGTGTCCTCTGTTCTTACTGTCACCTGTGGACGTAGGACCCCAATGTCAGCCTTTCAATATAGACTCACACCAGGGCTCCTCAGGGAGCTTTCAGGCTTTGGCCTTGGACTGTGGCTACATCAATGGTTTCTCTTGTTCTCAGGCTGTGAGGTCCAATGGCTTTCCAGAATGCAGTCACTGTTGGACAGTCCACCTTGAAGCCATGGGAGCCAGTTGAATAGTACCTTTTTATTACACCAACACACACACACACACACAGTTGGTGCTGTGTAGTATAACCATCATATAGGATCTATGGCTTAACTATTGTGGTAACCAACATAACACAACCACCATCCCCTCCTCCATTCCTCAACTACACCAGAACTGACTTGTGTGTGTACGTTGCATGCACATGTGTGCTCAGATGCATGGCATCCTATGACATGCATATGGAGGCCTGGGGAAGACATTGGGTATCTTCTCTATTGCTCTTTTGAGTTATTTACCTGATACAGGGCCACTCACTGAACCTGGACCTTCCTGATTTTTAGTTAAGACTGGCAGACCAAGGAGCCCAGTGATCCTTCTATATCTGCCCCCTCATGTCTGGGTTTAGAGGTCTGCATAGCCATGCTCAGCTTGTTACGTGGGACTCAGGTCCTCACACTTGTGCAGCAAGAACTTACCCACTTAGCCATCTCTCCAGCCCCTTCAACTGACATCGATAATGCCTAAATCTGGACTGTGTGTTGCCAGACCTCCACATTTTTATTCTGAATGAATTATAATAAATTTATAATAAATGATAGTAAAATTTCCCAACATTTAAATATAAGATAATTACCTGGCCAATGAAACAAGTGCATACCCACTGTATGTGGTCTTTGGGAGTTTTCAGGTTCTTGGTTCTCCAAGAATTCTCCAAGAATTTCTAAAAGGTGTGCACAAGTAGTTATGCATAAAGACAGTTAACAGCAAAGCAATCATAAGGTTTGATCACACTGCCAAAGGGGCAGCGAGCCTCTGGATTGGAGAGAACTCAAGGGCACCAGGAAGTGGTCTGGGGCTTCTCTCTATAGGATTTTTATGGGAGGATGGATGGGTTGCTAGGGTGTAGCTTGGGTGGTTAGATTGACACATTTGAGTTATATAATGTCCCTTTCCACAATACATCTGACTTTAATCACATGTACACTTGGTAATGCATAGGTGTATGATGGTAAGTAGGGGTTTCTTTGTAAAAGTTTACTTAGAAGACACATTTGCCTCACTTCACATGCAATACAAACCAGCCCAAGCTGGCTGGCCCCCTAAATCTGATCCTAAATCCATCAAAGAATATAATGAATAATAGTCTATAAGAGGGAAGAAAACTAGTTCATTGTGTGAAGTGGGGTGAACATGCAGCTGGTATAAGTGAGGTGCATTGTGTTAGGAGAAGGTTGTGTTTATTGATGAAGCTAAGCTAAGCCATCCTCTGTGCTTGTCTGCCTCACACCCACTCTCTCTCTAATAAAGCCAGGACTGATATGGCAGAGCCTTAGGGGAAGGACTTGTTTACCATCTTTCTTTTTCTCAACAGTTTTGTAAGTGATTTTGAAGACAAACCCAGGCTTGGAACTTACCATAATTGTTTCAGGCACTGTTGGGTGTTAGACACGTTCTGTTAATTGGGGACAAGTGGCTTTGTCTCTCTTAAGCTCTGGCTCTATTATCTTTTTTTTTTTCTCTTGATTTTTCCAGTTAATAAAAAAATGACTTTGTGTGTGTGCAGAGGGTATTTCCTTGGCCTGTAACTTTTCCATGGTGGCCTGTAACTCTTCCATCGTAACAGTTAGCTGCCGATGGTCATTCTGTGAAGAGAAATTGGCACGAATGGGCTGGCTTGTTGTACGTGCCTGTGAGGGAATGAGGGGATGGGGGGCCTTTTGAAATGATTGTGCTGATGGCTTGGCCATCATTTGATGCCTCTCATTGTGTACTAACAGAAATTCTGGAGGGGTAGAAAAGCCAGGCTATCACCATGCCCACCTGCCCATTGGCAGGACTATTCTAGCCACAGCCACTCAACCATAATTTACAATAGAGAGATCAGATATTAAGCCACAATTCCATACTGAGAAACAATTTGTACACCAAGATCAAAGTAAACTGTCTTAATGAGAAACAGTGATGGGTGTTGTCATAGTCAGCCACACTCGCTGGGATGAATCTCCAAACCAGGCAAAATTTTTGGGTAGGAAAGTGTTTATTGAAACTAACAGATCCAGGGGAAGTTAAGGAAAAGGCTGGCCCCCTTTCACAGATCCAAGCAGAGACAGAGACAAACTCACCACCAGCACCTCAAGCAAGCACACTCCAAAACTAACAATACAAGAGGAACTCCAGGCTTGAGCTCAGACTGCTTTTTGCATATGTATAGCTAGAATTCCAGACCCACCCCAGAAACACCTTAGGGCTGAACCCTAGGATCTGGCCAAGGTGATACACCTCCTCCAGCCAGAACTGTCTGGAGACAATTTACAATTAAAATAAACTTTTGAATCTATTGGGGGACATTATTCAAACTACCACAGGTCTCATATGTAAACCAGTATGGATTTCCTGAACTCAGGAGCGGGAGGAAGGCTTGGGGATGCTCTGCGGAAAAGAACAGATGGAAAGGTTTCACCTCTTGTGGACAGGGCTTTGTTCTAATGTCCCTATCAAAGGAGACAATTGTATGCAAGGAAGATGTTAGGCTGGGAACCTTGCTTCAGTGGTCAGCGACCACAAGATAGCATCTGAAAAAACCTAATCAATTTCATGTCAAGATCAGTATCCACCTTTCCGTTTATAGTTTTGTAGCAATAGACTCTATACTATGTGCAATATGTGTATACAATATGTAATGTGTTATATATTCTATATGTAATACATTGTGCAATATGGATATGTATGTGTAATATATACTAGTGTTTTGCATATTTGTAGTACATAAATATGATAGGAACCATAAATATAAATAGTCCTTATAGACATATGTGTGGTTATGATTTGTGACCTACATTACCTATATTATATGTTTCTATTATATATGTGAACTATTGAAATTTATATACATCAATTTTTAGCATTTATGTTTGGATATGTGTCCAAAATATAATTTTTAAGAATTTTAATTATGTGTGTACTTGTATATAATCTTAATTATGTATGCATTTGAAATCCCAGAAATTGTGGTACAGGTGACTCCTGTCTCCATCAGACACTTGCTTCCTCACCAAATTGCCTTACTGGCACAGTTTGAGCTCAGTCTGACTTTTCTGCCTAAATATAGTACATTTAAGATATGCATAAAGAGCCAGGCATGGTGGCTCAGGCACTTGGTAGCTTCATGCACTCCTGCACTGAAGCCAACTTGGGCTGCAGAGTGAGTTCCTTGTCAGCCTTAGCTGAAATGAGACCTGCCTCAAAACAAAGATATAAATGAATGTAAGGCCTTGGTCATGTTTGAAATCTGTTTCTTTACCAATTTTGTTTTTGGATCTGGGTAATTTGAAAATACAAAAAGACATAAAAATCACTAGTGTGTTAAAACTGCCTTCCAGGAAATGGAGAAATTGCCCAGGGGTTCAAGGCACTTTCTTATAAAGTCTGACAACCTGAGTTTTTACCTGGGTTCTGGGATTCCCCAATAACCCCTCTGGGGTTTGTTTGAAGCAGCAGAAGGCCCTGGCATGCCCGTTCCTTCCTTCTTCCTCTCTCTATACCTCAAATAAGTAAGTAAATAAATAAATAATATTTATAAAAAGAAAAGAGCTGCCTTCCAGCATGACTATTGCTTAGTGTCTATTCATAGAAATACTGACTTCCGGGCCAATGAATGACTGCTCCATAATGTTGTGATGAACATCTAGCAAAACATAGTTTTATGGGAGGAAGGGATTTATTTCAAGCTTTCAGATCCAAGGAGAAATTCCATCAGTGGCAGAAGAACCTGGCTCCCATTCACAAATCCAAGCAGACAGAGAAAAAACTCTAGCAACCAGCAAACACCAAAGAGCAGCAAGTACGAACCAGCAACAAGAGCTGGTTCCTGCCAGAGTTCACGCAGCTCTCTGTGCACCTTTGGGCTGGAATCAGATTCCCCCTCAAACATACCATAGGGCTGGACTCCAGGATTTGCCCCCCAGTGACACCTCCTCCTGCCAGGAGGCTGGAGATCCAATTCACAAGCATACTTTTGACACCTGAACCAATGGGGGAGCATACATACAAATTACCACTATATATATATATATATATATATATATATTTATAATGCCCATCATTTATGTACTCTTTCTTTTACCATCATAAAATTATGATCAATTATACAGGAAACCAAATATTAGAAGCCAGAAGAGTAGCTCGTGGGAATACATTTCCTGTGTGCTTGGTCACCTCAGATAACAAGCATTTCAGTTCCCTGCAAAAGTGCATGCCTATATTACATATGTCAAATGGTATGTGAATTGAGAGTCGTTGCCACACACACCATTTTCCCCATTAACTCCTCTTTGATTTCTATGAACAATTGTTTATCCAAAGTAATGTTTCTTATTTTCCTCCCCAGTGACCTCTGCTTTACCTGGTGCATGGCATACTTTCTCTAGGTGCTGTCCTTGTTAGACAAAAGAGGCTACCTTGCAAAGTACATGTCTTTATATCCTTCCTGAGGAAGATAGATGAGCTAGTGTGAGGGTGGATTCTCTGAGTTGTTGGCTTCTTGTTATTTTATTTTTTGTTTTGTTTTGTTCTAGTTTGTTCTGGACTGACTATAAAGAGATGAAAATTGATATTTTAAAATTATATTTATTTATTTATCTATTTATTTATTTTCAAGGGGAGAGGAGAGAGAGAGAGAGAGAGAGAGAGAGAGAGAGAGAGAGAGAGAGAGAGAGAGAGAGAGAGTGTCAGGGCCTCCTGCAACAGCAAACTCCAGACCTGTGTCACTTTGCTCATCTGGTTTTATGTGGGTATTGGGGAATTGAAGCCAGGATGTTAGGCTTTGCAAGCAAATGACTTTAACCACTGGGCCAGGCCATTTCCCTGGCCCAAAAAATGGATTTTGAGTGTGGTCCTTGGCATCAAGGCATTATATTAAACCCACATCTTGCATTTGGCAATTGAAAATGTTAGCGTTGTATAAAATGCTCCAATAAGGAAATACAGAGGATACAAGTTGTCAACTGAAGTTTTCCACCCCATTGTCCCCACAACCTGTTTGAAAAACAGAAAACAAAACAAAACTGGCCACCTTTCACACAATCTATAACTCTCTATCCCATTGACTAGACCAGCAAACCCACTGAGAGGGCTTCCAGAGGGGACAGGGAGGAGGGAAATGGGGGTACCATTACAAGACTTGCTCATACATTGTATCTAATTGCTGTCAAAAAAATATGGGGGGGAAGAAGACTCTGTTGGACAGCAGAGTTAATTCCTTCCAAAGGTCCCCAAGATGCAAAGCCTCCTCTTTTATGATGGGACTCTCTTGTTATTTCAGAGAGTTTAGAATGACCGGAGTTTTGTGTGGGATAAGAGTCGAGTTCATTGTGGCTATTAAAAATTCTAATGACACAAGAGCCAATTATTGTGGATTCAGGTGGTGATTCTGAATGTACTTAGGTGTGTGACAGCCGAGGTAAACATTTCAGCCCCAGACAGCTCCATTAATTAATTACCACTCAGGATTCTCCAGCCTGCTTGGATGCTTCAGGAGCTGAATACTTAGAAGAGACGTACTCCAGGAAAGCAGGGACTTTTAGCAATTTTTTCATGTACTTGTTTGACATTTACTTATTCAGGTAAAGCTCTGGTTAAGAAATACTTTACACCAAACCTCCATATAGGAAAATCAATAGCTACTTAAAAAGGAAAAGAAATAAAAATAAAATTAGTGTGTCTGAAGAGGGCAGCCTTTCCACAATTTCTTGGGAATTGGTCCCTTTAAGTAGACATTTCTATTGGTCAGTTCTCTTTTCATATGTATGGTCTTTACAAATGCTTACACACAGAGACACACACACACAGACACACACACACACACAAACACACACACACACACACCTTAAAACCTGCTCTTTTAAATTTAGCCTTAATATTCTGTACTATCTCTCACCATTTTCCCCCCAAATTTCAAATCAAATCATGCAGACAGCAACAAAATTCTTTCAAATAGAAGTCTGTGTTTGGAAGAAATCATTTTGTCTGCCATGTATGCATAAGTGTTTTAATAATGTGCAGTTGCTTCTTTATTTTTCTTCTCTTCCTCCTTCCTTTCCTTTCCTTCCTTCTATATCTTTTCCCCTCCTTCCCTTCCTCTCTCCCCTTCTCCTGTCCTTCCTTTCTATCTTCCTTCTCTCCCTCCTTCCTTCCTTTCTGTCTTCCTTCCCTCCCTCCCTCCCTCTTTCTCTATCCTTCTCTCCCCTCTTTCTCCCTCTTTCTTTTCTTTTATTTCTCTCTCTTTTGTTTTTCCTTATTTAGTTCTTCCTTTCTGACAGGATTTTACTGTAGCCCAGACAGTTCTAAACTCACTTGTAGCCCAGCCCAGCTGACCTTTAACTCTTAGTTATCTCCTTACTTCCTCCCTAATGTTAGGATTATAGGCAGATATAACTAAAGGTTACTTTTATATGATGTTTTAAACTGTATAGAGTTGTTATTTATTTTAAGAATTATAGGGGCTGGAGAGATAGCTAATTAGTCAGAGGCACATGTTTGCAAAGCCTGAAAGCCAGGGTTTTTTGCCCCCCAGTACCCACATAAAGGGGGATGCACAAAATGGCACATGTGTCTGGAGTTGGTTGGTAGTGGCTGGAGACCCTGACTTTCTCTGTCTGCCTCTCTCTCTCTCTCTCTCTCTTTCATAAACTAATTGAATAATTAATTAAATATTTTATAAAAATTAAAATATATATATATATATATATATATATATATATATATGAAATCTTTAGTTTCTCAGAGGGAGAAAGATGGAAGTATGTTATGTTCTGATTTCTTGAAATTAATTTTTATGCTTTTTGTGGATCACAATAAAGATCAGCCACATGAATATTTTCAAGAGAAGTCATGGAAGCATTCTGTCTGACATCTTGTCCAATCATCCCATGATGCACTGCTGGTCCTCATCCACAGTGGGAGGTGGCACACACTCTCTTGGCTACCTCTCACCAAAAAGTCGTGCTTCTCACAGTTACCCATGTTTGGAGACTCTCGTAGCTGAGGCTTCTTAGTAGAGGAAAAGTTCCTTTTGACTCTTTTAAGTTTGCATAGATTTACGTGTGTGTATATGTATGTATGTGTGTGTGTGTGTTTTGTGCATGTGTGTGTATATGTACATATACAGGGTCTCTTGCTACCTCAAGCAAACACTTGTCTGGCTTTTACACGGGTGGCTGGAGGAATTGAGCCAGGGCTGGCAGGCTTTGCAAGCAAGTGTCTTTACCCACTTGGTCATCTCCTGAGATCTGATTCACTCTTTCGATGCAAGGAGAGATGGCAAAATAAACCCTTTCCTCAATAAGCTGCTTTTTGTCTGGTTCTTTATTGCAGCAATGAGAAAGTTGACTCCAACACAATGTTTCCGAGGTTTTGTACTTTTGTGGCTAGCCTATGTTTCCCAGTAATGGCATAGTTTCAAGAGCTCATTGGCACTCAAAGTTCTAGGCAAGTTCATCAAGGACTTAGGTTCAAGTGTTCAGCTGAGTTGTTACACATTACAATTTAGGTTTGCTATTATTCTTTCAAATAGGTTTGAAGGAAGAGTGGGCGCCTGAGATGTTAAAGATAAATACAGGAGAGAGGAGAGAGAATGAAAAGAGAGAAAACTAAGTTAAAAGGTTGCTTTTTGTTTTGTTTTTACTTTTGTTTTTGTTTTCTTGAGGGAAGGACTCTTTCAGACTCACCTGGAATTCACTCTATAGAACAGGCTGGCCTCAAACTCATGATGATCCTCCTACCTCAGCTACCTCAGCTAGGATTAAAGAAGTGTGCCATCACACCCAAATTTTTACACACGTTCTCTGGTTGAACAGTATCGGGATATTGGATTGAACAAATGGAACCAGGGAGAGTCTTTGCAGAAGAAATGGTTGGCGCCTAATATAATTGCATATGTCCAGTGAGTCTCTGGTGAAGGAAGAGTTAGAATAGTGCCCTCTGGATTAACCTTCCTGCTTTCCTGGCACCACAATCTTACAGTGTGCAAGAAAGAAAACATTACCCATGGACCAAATCTGGCCCATGACTGGTTTTCCAAAGAAGTTTTATCAGGGCACAGTCATAAGCAGATGTGAAGACTTGTGAAGGAGACTGTATGGTCCATAACGTCTAGAACAATTATTGTGTAACTCTCATAGAAGAAATAATGACTGATCCCTAGGCTGGAGCGTTAGGGAAATGTAAAACTATCCATTTATCATTCTGTGAGTCGTTTCTGTGTCACACAGTTAGGGGATCCCTGAGTCAGCTCAAACTCTCCTTAGGGGTCTGTGTGTCTCTCACCATAAGTCTCTCTGCTGCCCTGTGTACATAGTGGGCGGACTTCTCTTTCTTTGAGACTCAAAGCTGATGGATCCCAGCAGCTCACGTGAATGAGCTCATTTCTGTAAGATGCAGCCTGATCAGGTTGAATTCCAGAGAATGCTACATGATAAAAGAAAGCTTATCATTTATTTACTAAGCATCCTGTTTGCTGTTTCTAGTCATATACAGGAAGGGAGCTGGAGGTTACCTGGTGCTCATGTCTTCCGGGACTTAACAGTTCTCTTTCTCCTTGAAGCAAGTGACTACAAGACGTGTGAAATAATAATGTGAAAAGCCCAGGTCCTTAATTTTTTAAAAAAAGGACCCAAAGGCAAAACCAATCCTGAAACTTTTGTTTCCCATGGTCCAAAAGAATCCTGTCTCTTCCCCCCTTTATAATTCCCAAGATTCTCTTCACTTTCCGGAGATGTTTAGTTGGATCATGGTAAGATTGGTTTCACTGTTATTAAACTACTTTAGATATCTAGTACTTTATATAACAAATTCTTTCTATTTCTAGCTAAACATAATATTGATTATTTTACCCAGTTTCTGACACTAGGAAATCTGCAAACATGTAGAATGGTACAGATCTGGATAGTATCTCTCTTAAAGTTATAGACAAGCCAGTAGCCAGGACCACAGTTTTGAATGAGATTAAGGATCCCCGTTTTGCCTTTCAAATTTAGTCCTGTAAAGCTGTTTGAGGATGGCTCATGATACCGATTTTTTCCATAGTACATGTATGTAGTTTGAATGTATTGGCTTCATAGATTTGTGATTAAGCCTCATAATTCCTAGTTGGTGGAATCTTTGGGAAGTGGAACCTTGTAAAGGTATCAATAGGAGTTTGTTTTGGGGTATTATAGCCCCGCCCTTCTTACCACACTTAGCTCACTCTCTCTCCTTCCTCCCTGGTGCTGAAAGATGTGATGCCCATCTGTCTGCTCCTGCCATGCCTTCGAGACCTCCCACCATGATGAAATTTCCCACTTGAACTTCAAACTGGAAATAAACCATCATCTTCCATAAACTGCTTCCTGTCAAGTGTTTGTTCCCAGCAATGAGATCACCATTACAACATGGTTCAAGAGTGATAGCACATGCCCAAGGTGGAAGCCTCTAGAAAGTGACATGTGTGTGATTTCTCCTGCATTCTATTGGCCAGATAGACTAATCTGTACAAGAAAGCAGGGGTTGTTGGAGGCCATCTTGAAAACTGGTGTTATAAATTCTCTCTGTAAAGAACCTTCTCACCGTGTTCCTCTGATCTAGAAGATTCAAAGCCTGGGCCCAGGGAATTGCACCTAACTTCAATGCTGCCTATTCAAGACCAGGCCTACCCCATAGAATATATTTCTGTAAATAATATACTCACTATGGTGTCTTACTTTCACAAGTTGAAAAGTTGTCTTAATGTAAGTATTACCATTTGTCTGGACAAGTATAGTCATATACGGATGTATTTTTTTTAATCTCTGAATTGCCCTCATACACTATACAAAATCTCTGTAGGTTGCTTTAGTAGTTGTTTTACTTGTTGCTGGGATCAACTACTTGACAAGAAACAAATTAAGAAAGGAAAGGTTTATTTCAGCTTACAGTTCCAGGCATCATGGTAGGGGAGGCACTCAGCAGCCAGTGGGAAGCTGGCTGGTCTCATTGTATCCACACTCAGGAAGAGACAGAAATAACAGGAAGTAAGGCTGAGCTATTAAACTTCAAGGCTCAGCCCCAGTGACCTTCACCAGGGCGGCTCACCTCCCAAAGGTTCCCCCTCCTTCCCAAACAGCACCACCAGCTGGTGACCAAGTGTTCAAACACAGAAGCCTATAGGAAGCATTTCCTATTCAAACCAGAAAGGCTGCATAAGCAGTGGCCTTGAATGTCTACATTTTAGTTCATGACCAGCACATTTAAAAATGGCTTTTACGAAGCCATAATCTTTTTAGAATCTTTCAGACAGATTTAATCTTTCCTTTCACATTTTCCCCCTAACACTTAGTAACACGTCTATTATAACAACTTTGTACTGTTTGTGTTATACACTTTGTTATGTGTTAACCTCCTTCACTGGACTGTAAAGTGTCTGAAGGTAAGAACTGAGTCATTCATTCATCCATCTGTCTTATCTACCTCGGCACCTCTAGGTACATGGCTGTAAAATGATGGCTAATAAAGGAAGAGTCTAAGAAAGACAAGAAGCCTGCTATTCTGGTGTTTACCGTCCAGTGCAAAGCATAGACATTATAAAATAAATATGCAGACAATATAATTTTAGACAGACATAGGCACCAGGAGCAGTTTTAATGGGCTGAAAAGGGAAAAAGTGACAGGTAAGCTTGCTTGTGGCTCTTTGGGGTAGGGAGGGATGGAGAGGGAGAGAGAGAGAGAGAGAGAGAGAGAGAGAGAGAGAGAGAGAGAGAGAGAGAGAGAGAGAGAGAGAGAGAGAGAATGGGCACACCAGGGGCCTCTTGCCTCTGCAAATGATCTCCAGACACATGTGCCACTTTGTGCATCTGGCTTTATGTGGGTGCACTGGGGAATGGAGCCAGGGTCATCAGGTTTGCATGTAAGCACCTTCAACTAGAGAACCATCTCTCTAACCCTCATCTGTTTTATATTAGCAAAGCACGAAGACTTGGTTAGGTCTCCTTAAGCAGGACTCATTTATTTCTTCTCCCTCACTGGCAAACAAATAACAGCAAAGGACAAGGCTTATTCAAAAGAATTACTAAACCAATTTTCTACTGCTTACTTGTATTTAAATTTTGCTTTTTTTTAAACAAGGAGGCTAGCTTAGATTTATTTCAGTTTTGCATTTTGTAATGGAACGAGGGTACAATCAGTAACTTGCCCAGTTTTGGATTCACGAACTTCAGAAGGAGGAGTGGGAGAGGTTTTGGCAAAGCCTCTTAGGAAGGCAATGAAATGACTAAAAGGCTGGAAGCTAGAACCACAAAGAAAGGTTAACCAAAATGAGTTGATTTAATTGAGGAGAAAAAAAATAGCAAAGGATGTTTAGTATTAAGAAGATATGGAGAATATGTGAACTGCTGGTTATATACTTTAATGATCCGAGGTTTTATTAAAATTGTAAGATTTCCATCGGCTTGTACATAACATGCCTTTCTCATTGTTTGGAATCTCCATAGCATGAAGAATTTCTTAGAACTCCTTCAGTGAGGGAATTAGACCCAGACTTCTTGGTTTCTATAATGGAGCTCAATAATTTCTTATTAAAATGAAGGTAATTACTCCATGCTTGTATTTAGAGGGGATGCAGAGAATAGAGGCCATTCATTATGTATCCAGTAGACACCAAATGCATAGCAACGCATATGAAACTTTTTGTTACAGGATACCACAACACTAATGAGGAAATCCTGCTTTTCTCTCAGTAACAATATTAATAGGAAAGATTCCAGAGCCTCACCCTTCCTCCACACTTTTATTTTCTTTATGACTTTCCTCTCTGCAGTTTGCCCGATATTCTGAGTATTTCACTGTGAGTTATTTGTAGCTTTGTATATAGGTGTCTGTAATCAGACATAATGTTTCATAATGTTTCTCGCCCCGAAAGAGATGCCTTTGAGTCAGATTTGAGCTCTCCATTTCTTGGCCTTTGAAAATGTCACTGCCGTCTAGGTCATTTGTTTTTTGGGTCCCGTTTCTTGCATGATTCACTTCTTTGGGCTCTGGACACATGTTTTTCCAGCTGAAATGAAAATTCCAAACTTACGCCTGCCATCCAGAGTTCAGTCTGTCTGGACCACTCATCCTGGTCCCTGGATCCCATTCATCAGTGACTGTGTTTGGATGTTAAATGCAGATGTCTGATTGGCAGCTTCTAACAGGATTTATTTGGTTTTCATTTGTATTTCTTCAGATAGGCTCAAGGCTTGATGCAGTCAAATCGGAAAATGTTCCAGTTACTAAAGAGCTTACCTGGTCCCCAAATTCCTTATCTTATGAGCAAGGGCAATTACAGTTGAAGAAGGCTGGCCAGGCCCAGGGCCGCTTCATCATGGAGTCCTGGTTGGCTTCCCGTCACCATTCCCCCTCTGGACTCTGGCATCTTTCACCACTGAAACACCAGGTTAAACAGAAATCCCCTCTGTAGCTAGAACTCTTCAGGCCCTTGTCCAGTGACTTCCTCCCTTAATCCTTCTCCATGACATAAGAGATTGGATATCCAAAGCCCCACTGGCCTGGGAGAAAAGAGAAACTGCAAAGTGGGGTAAATATTTACTTTCGCTGCTTGACTTCTATTAGAGGTTGTCAAGCATTTAGTTCATTTTTTTTCTTATTTTGGCAATGTGTGTGTGTGTGTGTGTGTGTGTGTGTGTGCATGCACTTGTGCACACACAGACTGTGTGTAGCATGGTGTGTGTGATGTGTGTGGTAAATGTACCTCTGTGTGTGTGTGTGTGTGTGTGTGTGCAGACTGCATGGATTGTGGTGTGTCTGTAAGTGTGTATACAGACTATGTGTGGTGTGATGTGCATGTGGTATATGTGTGTGGGGGGGCTGCGTATCGTGTAGTGTGATATGACATGATGAGTGTGGTATATGCACGTGTGTGTATACTGTGTGTAGTGTGGTGTGTGTGATGTGATGATGCCTTCGATATATTCACATACGTGTGTGCCCATGAATGTGCATCCAGAGGCCAATGAGAATACCTCTTTTTTTCACTCATCTGCCTATTTTCTTGAAATGGAGTCTCAACTCAAAATTGCTATTTTTAAAGTCAGCACACCCCAGTGATTCTCTGGTCTCCACTCCCCATAGGACAGGGTGTCTGTGTGTGTGTGGGGGGGGTTTATAGACGTGTAATCACACCCAGCTTTTACATGGGTCATGGGGTTGTGCCAGACCCTCTGATACTGTCCTTTTGGGCATAAAAGCTCTGAACAGCTGAGCCATCCCCCAGCCCCTTTTAATTCTTGGGCTATAAAATGTGCCCATTAGGCAACATCATCAGCTTCAAAGTGGTACCTTCCACTATCATGACTTCTACCCTGATGACGTTTTTAAATGAAGTATATTGAGGAACTCATCATGCTAATTAATTTCTTGAAGTCTGGGGCAGTGATGCTATATTTTCTCAGAAATTTCAGAAGACATTGGGACTCTTGCATGCTCTGATATTTATTTTTTGAGTGGGGCATAGGGGGTCTTATTCCCAAGAAGGTGACTTATTACCACTGCCCCCAGTGGAAGTCTGATTCCTGTTTATACTGATGAAGTCAACAAGGTTATATTATATTTCCTGCAGCTATTAGTTTCATATTTACTAAAACACAGTCATACCTGGCCACACAAATAGGTAAGTCCCAATATGATCTCATCTCACAGCATAACATTGTACGTGGATAGCCTTTGAGAGGGGCTATGTGTAGAAGCCCATTATAAGAATGTGATAATAGCATGTCATGTGTGTATGTAGGCATGGGTGCCCATGTGTGCCAATGCATGTGAAAGGCAGAGGAAAATCTGGAGTGCTGTTCCTTAGATACCATCTACCTTGTTTGGAGTCAGGGTCTCTTGCTGGCCTCAAGCTTCACAAAGTAGATTAAACTAGCTAGACAGTGAGTCCTAGAGTTTCTCTTGTCTCCACGGGTTCAGCACTGGGATTACAAGCATGTGACAAAGTGCTTTAAAAAAAATAAAATAAATAAAACTTGGCTTTAGAGATCAAGCTTAGCTCCTTATGATTTCAAGACAAGCACTTGAACCAACTGAGCATTCTCATGTGCTAAAAGCAGACGTGTTGGAAACAGCTGAGAAGAGCCATTCTTGGTGATCAGGGCTTTTCCATGGAGAGACGAAGTTTCTAAACTAAAGCCCTTATGTGGTCATTGGATTGGGCTTAGGGTTCAAGGGTCAATCTTTATCAGTAGATTAAAAATCATGTTCTTTTCCCTCCAGCTGAATTCCCATTAATTCTAGAAAGTTTTCTCAAGTGTGATGATTTATGGTGTCTCCATATACCACAGACACACCATACCACACACATACCACCACTCATATCACACACACACACACACACACACACATTCCAAAAAACAAACAAACAAGCAAACAAACAAACACAAAATCCACCTCAAGAAAACCCAAGTAGATTTTGGAATTTAACATTCATTTTTTCCAAGTCCAGCCATGTCCATCAGAACCACTTCACTGTACAATTCTGAACATGGTCACATCCTTCCATGCATGATTCCTGTTGTTCAATTCTTTCCTCTTACATTTATCTTTGCTGCCAGAAAGGGCATGAATGTGTGACTCCAGATAGACCTCAGTGTCCGTTATAAAGTCAATTACACTTGCATCCATTCTCAAATGTGTGTGACCTCTTCCAGAAAGTTACACACCCACACAGAAGCTTTGTGACACTAAGAGTAGACATGTGTATATTTCATACTGAATTTTTGTTGAGACATTCCAGTCCACAAGTGACATCTCCTGCCATTGCTACTCCAAGATTCCTTAAGAAGTTGGGCTACATTTTATAGGCCAAATATCTTGTTATTTATTTTTGGGGGAAAAGGTATCTGGAATAAAGCACTCATACCTTGACTTTTCCATAATTTATTTGATTTAAAAATACAAAACATGGGGTAAGAAAATGGTTCCGTGGTTAAAAGGCAGTGTCTTGCAAAGCCTGCCAGCCTGGGTTTGATTCCTTGGTCTCCCATGTTAAGCTGGATAGACACTGAATTGCAGCGTAAGAGATGCTAGTGCCCCCCCCCCAAGCAAATAAATAAATACATTAAAAAAATAAAATCTAAAATGGATTTGGGAGATGGCTCAGCAGTTAAAGGTATTTTCTTACAAAACCCACCAGCCTGGGTTCAGTTCCCTAGTAGGTAATAAAGTCAGATGCACAAAGTGGTATATGTGTCTGGAATTTGTTTGCAGGAGAAAAAGGCCCAGTGAACCCATGTTTCTCTCTCTCTCTCTCTCTCTCTCTCTCTCTCTCTCTCTCTCTCTCTTTCTCTTTCTCTCCTCTCTTTCTGAATAATAAAAATATTTTAAAAGAATGAAAACTTTGTTTTTTTTAATTAGATAAAGTTATAATTCATTTTTTATAATTTCCAAAACTCATATTGTGAGTTTGGGAACAATGGAGAGTTACAATCTCAAAAATGATGTCTCAGATATTAGACTGATGGGGAATTCCAAAATGCTATGACTTAGAGACTTGAGAATTTCTGCTGAGGTTCTGCTGGGAAATCTGCTGACCGATCCCTCTAGACAGACAGACAGGGAGCCTAAAATCTGCTGGAATGATCACAGGAGGGACTATTTGGAATTATTCACACATATATAGTTAACTGAACACAAATAAGAAGTTTCTCTGATAATATTCAAAAGATATTTTTATTTTATTTATTTCTCTATTTGTAAGCAGAGAGAGAGAAAGAAGAGAGAGAGGAGAGAAAGAGAGAGAGAGAGAGAGAGAGAGAGAGAGAGAGAGAGAGAGAGAGAGAGAGAATGGGTACTCTAACTACTGCAAGTAAAAGCCAAACACATGTGCCACTGTGTGTAGCTGACTTTACATGGGTACTGGGGATTCAAACCCGGGTCATTATATGCATTGCCTTAACTGCTCAGTCATCTCTCCAGCCCACAATAGATATTATTTAAAGAAATTCTGTTTTTCCTTGGAGATTCCACATTGCCACTATAATCAGTGATCATCTATACTTTAGAAGTATAGAATCACTACATTGTATTGATTGGGCCTTTGGATGAATTAACATGGAGCCATTCGATTTAACTGGACTTCACCATTAGGACAAGGAGTGTCAGATCGGGTCCTGATTATTCACAAGTAAACTCTGGTGTATTTGAAGCTCATCCCCACAGCTTCCCATTGAACAAATGTGGCAGACTTCTTTATCACTCCGAGTTATTACCTTGCTTGTTCTTTCATTAAGTGGAAAACCAAGACATCCTCCTCCTCCCTCTCCTCCTCTTCCTCCTCTTCCTCCTCTTCCTCCTCCTCTTCTTCCTCCTCCTCCTCCTCCTCCTCCTCTTCCTCCTCCTCCTCCTCTTCCTCCTCCTCCTCCTCCTCCTCCTCCTCCTCCTCCTCCTCCTCCTCCTCCTCCTCTTCCTCCTCCTCCTCCTCCTCCTCCTCCTCCTCCTCCTCCTCCACTGCTTTGGTTTTTAATTCCACTGACCTCCACGGGGGCATTAAGGACTAGAAGGTCAGAGAGCTGAACCCAGCCCTGTGTCCTCAGAAGGAAGACGAATGATAGGAGGTAAATTGAGCAGGCGGAAGCCAGCATTCAGCCAGCTTGCCAAGCTCCCCTTGGCAGGGTATCAGAAAAGCTGTCGGAGTCAGCAAAGGCCAACGCAGAATTACACCGGGACCCCGAAAGGCAGGTGGAGATCTGTGAAGGAGAGTTCAGCAGCTGGCAGCATTGTATTGGATCGACTGATCGCCTTCCAGACACGTGGAATCACTTTCACATCTTCATATCTCTGTCACTGTGACTCTGCTGAAATGCCCACGGGTGTCTGATGAATGAAAATCCTTACAATCTGCCTCTTCATTTAAACGAGACGCTGAGAGAATCATCACGCTTTGTAAGTGACAGCGAGATGAGAGGATGCTCTGTTACAGAAGAAGCATTTAGGCAAAAATAGCAGCCTCACGTTTTCCTTGAGCTGTGCACCAAGAGCAGCGAAAGCCTCTCTGGTCTTCTCTGGTCTGGTCCTTGTGATTATGAAATCATTGCTTCACTCCACTTAGAGAGAAAGAAAAGTGATGGAAAAGACCAAACCTTTTTGATCCAGAAAAAAAAAAAAAACAGTGGTTCCTAGAAGTCACCATTTGGAGCATTACCTCTCAATGGTCATGGTCAGAACTCTATCACGTGACCATTCCTGAAGAAAATGAATGCAAAGACAGGATGTAGCTTTTCTAGCCTCTGTGATAGAAGCAGGCAAAGAAAGGGGGTAGGGCTGAGCAGATCTCTATTTCCTAAGCTCAGGGAGATGGTGATGATGTGGCCAGGTCTTTCCTAAGAAGGATCTCTTCATAACAAGAATGGGTGACTTTCATCCAACCTTTTTTTTGTTGTTGTTAATTTGGGTATTCATACGTGAGTCTTGTCTCAAGAAAAACTTTCTAATAATACAGCTTATTATTTTCTACTTTTGAATTCATACCTTATATGTGCAGAGGATTTTTGCTGTAGCAAGTGCTTCATGCTTTTTAAAAATTTTATTATTTGCAAGGAGAGAGAGAGAGAGAGAGAGAGAGAGAGAGAGAGAGAGAGAGAGAGAGAGAGAGAGGGCATAGTAGGGTCTCTTGCCACAACAAACAAACTCTAGACACAAGTGCCACTTTGTGCATCTGGCTTTACATAGACAGTAGGGAATCAAAACAGGCTTTGCAAGCAAGTACCTTTAACCATGGAGCCATTTCCCCAGCCCCCTTTGTGGCTTTTAGCATAATTGGTCCTCATAATAATTTCGAATGTAAAAAATTACCACAGCGTCATGGAAGAGAGAGGTTAAGGCCTGAGTTCCCACACTAGGACTTGAAGGGAGATATGAACACCTGTGTTAATTTTTGTAACCATAGACATTGAAGAAATCCATTTAGAGAAACAGAGCATGAATTTTGTTTTGGTGACAGCGTGAAATCCTTTTTAATTTACTTTTCCTTTCTCAGAGAACTTCATCCAGCAAGTCTTCAACGGCTCCTTCCTACAGCAGATGGCCCGGCTCGCAGTCACAACAGGTAACATTCTTATTTTCAGAACTTCCACATTCTTGTTTTCCTTTAGCCACTTGAAACTTAAAAATCACAGCACGGATTCCATTGAACTCTTGTCTATTCTTACCTTCCATGTGGCTTCCCTGTATCACAGGGCCACACAGTTCATTGCTGGTGAACATACACCAGCTCACTTGTCTTGTGAGAAAGAGAGATGATGACGGGCAGTTAATTAAGGTGCTTAAAAAATGTTGGAAGTTCTGCTTCAAAGCCCTTTCCAGTGAACTGCTTTGATCACGTCAGTCTGCCAATTCCTAGAGGTAAAAATTGTCCCGTTGCTTTGTAACAATTTTATTATGTACATATCCAAATGTAAGTATGTTCCCATATATGCTATACAATGTTTGCTTGTAACATTCTACATTAATCAATTTTTAAAAGTTTGAATATACAGAATCACATGTGCGTATAGTTGTTCAGGGAAGTTATCAACTTTTTGTGTGTATGTAGTATATGGGTGGTATATACATATGCGTCTACACACCCACTTGCAAGGATGTGCAGAGAAAAATAGCAGCCCTAGTTAAGGGTTTCTGCAGGTCAATAAGGAGTACATGTGTTTGCCTCTTGAAGACAGGTTAAACCAGTGGCTCTGTGACATCTTTGTGTACAAACAAGACAAGATCTTTCTGTTCAGGGGAGTTGTTGCAGATGATACACAGTGGCTGTGTGCAGGCTTCTGTGTGATCAAGTTTTCTGTTCTTTGAAGCAGCACGTGGTGGTGATAATGCTGACTTCATCAGTGATGAGATGGGCAAGAATGAACTCGTGTCTGTGCTATGGAGAATTCCTTTGGGCTGTTGGAGTCATTTCAGCTCCTACAGTGATTGTAAGAGAGACACAGTATACAAGTCCGTGCTCCCATTTTCTTCCCGCCTCATTTTAATGACTTTCTGTGGAATTTGGTAATTGGTGTTAACACACTTCAATATTTGCACAATACAAGAACTTTTTATATGGCCGCATTTATCTGTCTTTTAGTCACAATTACAAATTGATATTTTTTAAATAGAACCCTGTTAAAGAAAATGGATGAGAGAAAAAAAATCTTTCATCCTTTAATATTTTCTCACAGTGCCTGAAACAGTTAAGTGAAAAGTAAGAGTTGAAGGGACAATTCTGCTGCAGGCACCATCAGCTCTGTGAGCATTCTGTGGTTTCTGGTGCCATGGGAAAGACACTTTGCTTCATGAATGTGAGTCAGGAGTAGGGGCGGCAGGTCAGAAGGGTCGTGGTACTGAAAGGCTGAAGCTGTTTCTGTGAATATTCAGGTAGCATTTACTTCCTTTCTGGTGATTATACTTGAAGGTTCACAGTGGGTTATTTTGTTTTTGGTATGTCTGTATAGTATTACAATGTGGTGTGTGTATGTATAATTTATTATATGTGTGTGTGCAGATGTGTATGACCCAGCACATGAATACAGAGGCCAGAGAAGAATGGTGGAATTCCTCTTCTCTCACTCATCTGCGCTGTTCTTTGAAATGGAGTCTCTCTCTGAACCCAGAGCTGCTGTGTTGGGTCAGAATGGCTCCAGAGAGTCCCAGTGATTCTCCTGTCTCTCCCCCCTTGTCAGAGTTTGATCCAGGTGTCCCCCACAAACAAATGCATGTGTTCTCAGTGATTGATCCTCAGCTGATAGCAGTTTGGGTTTTACAACCTCGATGAAGCTGTGTTGTCGGGGGCAGGCTTATGGGGTTATAAACCAGCTTCCCCTTGCCAGAGTTTGGCACACCTTCCTGCCGCTGTTTGCAGTGCTGTGGCAGAGGTGATGTCCACCCCTCTGCTCATGCCATCCTTTTCCCTGCCAGGATGGAGTCTCCCCTTGAGTCCATAAGCCAAATAAACCCATTCCTCCACAAGCCGCTTTTGCTTGTGTTCTTTCTGCGCAGCAACTAGAAAGCTGACTACAACACACCTCCCTCAAAAAGGACTGAAGTTACAGGCATGTGCGGCTTTTTATGTGGGCCCACCTCAGGGTCTTTCAAGCCCTCTAAATTCATGCTTTTACCCTTTGAGACATCTCCCCCCAAGCGGGTTATAACTGAATATCCCTGAGATTAGGTCTAGGATATGTTAGGGACAGAGCTGAGTAAGTTATTAACCACATCTCTGTGTTTACCCTGAAAGTCTTTGAGATGTCTTAGCCTAATTTTCACAGTCTATGGAAAGCAAGATATACATACAGGTCAATATAGATTGTTCGAGGTTATAGGGATTTAGTTGCTGTAGGATTCAATGTTATTCCATCAGAACTCATTTGGTTTTGCGAGTCGGTAAGATCCTATTGAGAAGTTCCCAGGGAGATGATCTAATGCTGTTAATCTGTGAAGCTGTGTTCTTCATGGAAAAGTTTGCATGGGATACAATAATCAAATGTGAAAAGAAGAAAAGAGAATCCTGAATTCTGAGACATCATTTTAGTTCTCTGGTGTTAAAATGAAATTGTATGTGAAATTATGGAATTGTATGTCTAACACGTAATACCCTAAGCAAACTAAAATGTTGACCATCTAATAAACATTTCCAAGAGTAGGTGAGCTTCCATCATGGTTTTTATTTTTAGTTCTCAGATATTGGATGGGAGTGCTTACATTGGGGACCTTGCCAGGGCCTTTCTGCTTCAAGGCCATAATTGGGTGCTATTTTCAAAAATGGTACCCAGGTGTTAACAGAAAAAACACAGCTATCACCTCAAAGGGAATAAGAAATGGTTTGTTCTGGAGTCAAATATGACTGACCATGGTCTGAGAACACAGAGTTAGGCTACCCAAATTCCATGATTCAATGTGGTAACAGTTTCTGGAATTTTCACAACGGAACAAAGAAAGTGATAAATCAAAGCACTTAAATTGCATTAATGTTGCGTCAGGTAGGAGGGTTACAGCCCCCAGAGAAATATCTACTATGGGCCTCACGTACTACCTGATGCCACTGTCAACTTTGGTAGAAGCTAGAGTTCTGTTCATACATTCAAAAGAGATTTACTTCAGCCAGACATGGTGGCACATGCCTTTAATCCCAGCACTTGGGAGACAGAGGTAGGTGGATCACCCTGAGTTTGAGGCCAGACTGTGACTACATTGTGAATTCCAGGTCAGCTTGGGCTAGAGAGAGACCTTACCTCACCTCTGAGAGAGAGAGAGAGAGAGAGAGAGAGAGAGAGAGAGAGAGAGAGAGAGAGAGAGAGAGAGGAGAGAGGAGAGAGGAAAGAGAGAGAAAGAGAGAGAACTTATTTCATAGTCACAGGGTGTTAGCTCACATACAGATTTAGGTTGTTAAGTAGCCACTGAAGGAGCTAAGATAGGTATGGATAAACTGGCTCTGGGCAGTATCTCTTTGAGGTCTGAGCTTCTGGGGGGACCTCACCTTATGAAGCAGCCTCTTTCTCTGCCCTCTGGTGTTTTCCCTTTTGTCCACTCAGCCTTAGGGAAAGGAAAAATCTTCCTTGACTCCCTCCTCTGTGGACTATTTGAAGCTGTCAGCACTCAAGTAATTAATTGCTTATATTAATTGCAATTGGGCTGTCTGATATGATCTCTGTTTTTTTTTTTCTGAGAGTCAATCTCTTTTCTTACTGACACACCAACCTTGGCATGGTGCACTTGGCTTTATGACTCTAAAGATTCGTTTACCTTTTTTGAAACATTTTTTCCAAGATCACTAGCCCTACAGCTGCTGAAAACTCAGGGCTTATTCTCTGAGCCAGCCTGCTGGTGGTAATCCCTTCACACCTGTATCCCAAACAGAATAATTATTCCCCTTCTTTGTTACACATACTCTAATCCTTCCCTTTTAAATTTGTGTTTGTCTTTTGTGTTGGCAATATAATAGGCTTATGAGCTTTAGTCTTTGAAATACCTTTATGAAGTCTCAGCCTGAGGTAGAAGGAGGGTTACCAACTCCACCAGGAGTTCTGCTTCTTGTCAACCTCTGGATTTTGGCATCCCAGGAACTTTTTTTTTAATTGAGTCATGGATTTCTAATCACTAGAGTCTTATTTATTTCCAATATTTGAAAGTCTCAGAAAGACACAAACACAGATACAGTAAATCAGCATACAGGCTTCAGTTTGTCCACTCATAAGAAGACAGAAACAATCCTATTTCTTTCTTCAAAATCTTTATCATCATTGATTAAATGATGACTATGGTGTCAGCTGCTAGTGTCTTTTACATGTATGATTTCCTTTATCCCTCTCAACGTCTCTGTGAAAAAAATGTATCACTTGGGGCGGAGAAGACAGTGCTTGCTGTACAAGTACGTGAATTCAGATCCCCAGAACACAATTAAAAACCAGACACTGTAGTGGGCATGTTTAATGCCAGTATGCCTATGGCTGGGGGGGGGGTGCAGATAGGCGAATATGCTGGAAGTTCATGGGCCAGCGAGCCTGGTGAAGAAATAGTGAACAATTCAAACAAGCTGGGTGGAAAGAACTAACACAAGAAAGTGGTCCTCCGACCTCCACATGCATGCCTCACACAACACATGAACAAACATACATCACACACACACACATACACACACAGAAACAAACACACACATAGACACACATACACACAGACACACAGACACACAGACACAAACACACACATAGACACACATACACATACACACATACACAAACACACACAAACACATACATGAACACAAACATACACACACATACACAAACACACACATACACATATACAAACACACACATACACATACACACATACACAAACACACAAACACATACACACACGAACACACACACACACACACACACACCAGAAAAAAAGTACTACTTTATAGATGATCAATAATCCAAATATTCATGCAATGATGCAGAGTCAGGGTGAACGCCAATGGCATGGTCTCTTAACTAATAACTTCAGAGTAATTTAAAGTCACTGAAAACAATCTTATCCAATCATCATTATGAACTAACCAGAAAATGATTTTTTGGTCTTTAAATCTAGTTATACTTTCAAATTATTTTTGTGTGATTAATTTTCTTGGTTGAAAAGGGCTCCTATTCTTTTGAAAAGAGAATGGTCTCATGGCAAACAGACAGCTTTCAAAATAAAGACTAGCATGATTATGAATGTTTTTCTTGAAATGTACTGTTTTGTGTTTTATTTGTAATAATTTGGAGATGTATTTGTGGAAAATGTTTTTTTCTCTCATGGCTTTGTGATTTGTAAAGCATGCAAAATGAAGTTTTATATGATTGTGAATATCTGTGCAGAATAAAACCTTCATGAATAAATGAAATAGGCAGGTAAGAATGGTCACCAGGGACGGAGATCCTCAACTTTGAAACCCACCGTGATAAACTTCAATTGTGATAAGTTTCTAGGTGCATTTTGAACTTCTTAGAAAAGTTTCTGACTTTCCATCCTATCTTTCTTCTCAGATTCAGAGCACGTCTCATGAATATTAAATAGAATGATAATTCTATGCTTTATAAATGGCAAGCTTTTCTTCTGGTTAATGGGTTCTAATCCAAGCATTGTGTTTCTAAAATCTTCTATAAAGGTTTGGCCAATAGCCATTGATTGATTGGATTGATGGTTCTGAAACTCCTTAGTGAAGTGTGTGATCATAGCTGACCTTGGAAGGCGCAAACTTTAAATGTCAGTCATTAAAACCGGAAACTAGTGACTTTGTTTCAAACAAAGACTATAATACATTCACATAACAATGGGTTCAAGAGAATCCAACCAGCAAATTCAGTTATCTTTTGTTGTAACCAGTTTTATGGCAAAAACCCTGATTCCAGCAATCCTGACAGGTTTGAATCCATCATCCGTCTCAACAGTCTTATTAAAGAGATGAGGTATGGTGAAGAGCAAAGAGGTTTAAACAACACCCTGGAAGGTCATCTTTAGGATGCTGGCATGTGCTGAAGATTTAAATCAAGACGAGCTAAGGCAGGTGAAAGTGTGATCTTTGGCATTGTCTTAATTCTGGGTCTACAAGTGGTCCATCGAAGTCTTATTTTTTTTTTTCACCGCTGTCATAGTCAGACGCATGCCACTGGGATGAATCTCCAAACCAGGCACAATTTTGGGTGAGGAAAGTATTTATTGAAACTAAAAGATCCAGAGGAAGTTAAGGAAAAAGGCTGTCCCCCTTTCACTGATCCAAGCAGAGACAGAGAGAGAAGCCCACCACCAGCACCTCAAGCAAGCACACTCCAAAACTAACAAAACAAGAGGAACGCCAGGCTTGAGCTCAGACTGCTTTTTGCATATGTATAGCTAGAATTCCAGACCCACCTCAGAAACACCTTAGGGCTGAACTCTAGGATCTGGCCAAGGTGACACACGTCCTCCAGCCAGAACTGGCTGGAGACAATTTACAATTATAATAAACTTTTGAATCTATTGGGGCACATTATTCAAACTACCACAACCACTATGTGGATCAATATGGTTCCTATCACGTGAACACTTCTGCTCCAAGGTGCAAATAACAACCCCACTTTGGAGGTAATCTATCTTTCCTTCAAGTCTTGATTATTCCTGGAATTCCAAGTGACTCCAGGTTTAGGACAAGGACTTATTTCTTTGCCACCAGCCATGAAGGGAAGCAAGATAGTTTAGGGTCACAGACATCACTGGAGTGAGGAACATGCCTATGCTGAGTGAAACAGGACAGACAGACAGACCAACAGACCGACCAACCGACTGACCGACCAACAGACAGACAGACAGACAGACAGACAGACAGACAGACAGACAGACAGACACAAAATAAAGATGTTGATGCCAGCAGTTCATCCTGTTTTGGGTGATCTTGTGGCCTATGTGAAAAGTCATTACTCCTTTGCACAAGTAGCTTCTCAGTGCCTGTGTTATCGGAAATGGATGGCATAAACACAATTCAAAGCTGATGGCAAAAGTTTCAGGTATCAGGAAAGATTGATGTTTGCTGCAGGTATCTTCTTGTTACTGGAACAAAAGAACTAACCACAAGAAGCTGAGGGAAGGAAAGGCTTTACTTCAACTTACAGAAGTTGGGCACCACATCTTGTCACATCAGCTGAGAGGTAACATCAAGAGTGAGCTGGCTAGTCAACACCCATTAGGGCTGGACTAATGAACCTCAAGGTTCACTCCCAATGGCACACCTCCTCCAGCAAGGCTCCGCCTCCCAAAGGCTCCACCACTTAGGAATTGAAGAGGAGGCTTATTCATAGACATACAAAGCTATGGGGGACACTTTACATTCAAACCATTACTATGTGAAAGAGAGAGAAGTCTTTTATTTTATTTATTATTTTGTGT
Source organism: Zapus hudsonius (assembly GCA_004024765.1). Lineage (NCBI taxonomy): Eukaryota > Metazoa > Chordata > Mammalia > Rodentia > Dipodidae > Zapus > Zapus hudsonius. The sequence continues at coordinate 11,004 of PVHP010007406.1, read as the reverse complement.
AATGCAAGAAAAAAGAGGTATATGACCCATTGATAAAACGCTACAGTGAATGTTTTCTCTGGATTTCCATACTTTTATTATATACCAACATGTCTGGTATGCAGCAAATTATAGACACTCACTCCTGAAGTATGTGTTGAGTGAATGATGAACTAATAAGCGAATGAACAAATTCTAAGAAATAGTGCAGAAATAGGAAATAGCAGGATGAGGATCAAATCCATTTCAGTTGTTATTTTTTCTTTCCTAAAATTATTAGTTGCTGCCTTCTTCACTAAGGCTCACCACACAACTGATACAAACTGAGGTAAAATGAGTTTTATTTAATCTCTGATGAGGTAGACCCACCACCGTCTTCTTAAACTTGGTGGGAAAGCAGAGGTGACCAGAGACCAGGACGGTCCAAAGGTCTGAATCATTGGTCAGTTCTGACATTGTGAATTTATGTTATCCATACTTTGAATTTGGGCTAAATGTGGTTGCTTTGAGATTTCCAAATGCAACACTAATAGTGTGACCATATGCGGTTGCTTTGTTTTTTTTTGGTATCCATGGAAACAAATGTGAATTCCCAGGGTTTTTAAATTTTTTTCTGGCTAAGAATTCAGAACAAAATTTACCCTCTTTATTTGTGTATGAATTCATTGAACTATTTGTTTGTAATTTAAAGAGACTAAAAAAAATGTGCCCATCTGTGTTATACCTAGTAGACATGACTATCAGGGACATGCATGTATTCAACTAAATTTGGGATTATTCTGTACTGCTGTGGTCTAAGTGTGTCCTCTCAAATTCATGTGATAAAGCCTAATTGTCAATGTGATAATATTAAGAAGTAGCTCTTTTTAAGTATTTTATTTATTTATTTGCAAGGGGAGAGAGAGAGAGAGAGAATTTGCATATATGCGTGTGCCAGGGCCTCCAGCCTCTGCAAACAGAACTTAGGATGCACTATGTTGTGATCTGGCTTTATGTGGGCACCAAGGAATTGAACCCAGGTCTTTAGGCTTTGCAGGCAAGCACCTTAACTGCTGAGCCATCTCTCCAGCCCAAGAGGTGACTCTTTTGGAAGTGGTTAAGTCGTGAGGGCATAGTCCTCATAGATGGCTTTAAGACAGTCTTGAGTTGATAGGCTTGACTCTTTCTGTCCATAGCATTTGTCTTCTGAGAACAGAGCAGAAAGGCGTTATAGTTTCTGTTAATTCCTTCATGTGTACTACGTCATCTAATCCTCTCACTCTCTTCATGACTTTGAGAAGTAGAGACCAGATACCCACCAGACTCCAAACCTAAGGACACCTTGGTGATCTTGGTCTTCTCAATTTCAGAATGGTGAGAAAATGGATATACCTAAAGATCAGCTAGTCTCAAGCATTATTGGGGTACTATAAGTGTACTATGATATACTATCATGGTATGCACTAAAAGAGAAGTGAGTACCAAGAAATTGGGCTATACTTAATAAATTAATAAATTATCCCTCACTCATACTCAGGGAAGCAGCCCTAATGTACTCAGTGGGTCACAAATTAAAAGATATGAAAATAGGAAGGGTTTAGTTGAATAGAAAAAGGGGAGGTGAATATGTACAAAACATACTGCATAGATTTTTGTAATTGCCAAAAATAACATAATCAAAAAGAAATGGGCTGGGGAGATGGTTCAGCCATTGAACAAACTTGCTTACAAAGCCTGTCAGCCTTGGTTGGCCCAAGTTGGATTCCCCATAATGCCAGAAGTACAAAGTGACACATGTGTCTAGAGTTTGTTTGCAGCAGCAAGATTGTCCTGGCATGCAAATTCTCTTTCTCTCTCTTATGAAAATAAATAAATAAATAATAAAGGAAGGAAGGAAGGAAGGGAGAGAAGAGAAGAGAGGAGAAGAAAACAAAAGACAAGACAAGAAAAGGGGGGAAACGGGGTTCTATTATCACAAATGCCTGCAATAAATGGGAAAAAAAACTTTAGAGCTGAGTCATGAGTAGATGCTAATGAAGGCCAGTGCCTGGTGTTTTGTTACAGCAGCATGACCACACTCAGACTTTTGCTTCATCCCTTGCTATAGTAAATAAAATAGCCGGACACAGAGGGTGAGGGCCATTGAGTAAGAGAATGTTGTTGGGCAGGCTTGTTTTGAGATTTGGCATGGCTAGAGGATTCTATCCTGGGAGTCGAGGCAGAGGGGCATGTTCTGTATGGAGTGTTTCCTTTGGAAGTGAGGGAGCTTTGATGATTGGGTGTCTTAATTGTATCCAGCAGGCAGGAGGGATGGACCAAGGCTGAAGGCAGTGCAGTGAAGAAATAACAGCACCAGTGTTTTCTGGACAAGGAGAATGTTTGGTCACTCTGTGATTTAGACAGTTAACTAACTTCTCTGTTTCGACATGATTATGATCTTATTTTTGCTTTGCTCAGTTAGTATCATGAAGTGAGCTTATGAGATCTGATGTGTGAATTGAGTTTGTTAATTAGGTAACTCCCAGGGTTTCTATTTTCCAGGCACACTTACACACACACACACACACACACACACACACACACTCACAAAATTATACATGTAATATATGTATGGAAGGCCTGCACTGTCCATTCTGATAGTTGCATTCATTTATTTGAGAATTTGACCGGAATTGCAACATGTCAATGTGTCCATAACTACTGCAGACCTCTCGTTAAATGTCCCGGAATTCCAGAGATCAGGGGAAATCAGAAACACGGATCCTCATGTATTTATTGTGATCCACCTTGTTCCATTCATAGGCATTTTTTTCAGAAGTGTTAAATTACAGGAATGCAAATTTGCTATAATATGAAGCCTGGTAAATTGGGACTTGTACTTAAAAATGTATTATTATAGTCTTGCAAACTGGATCTGACTTTATGATACTTGCTTCTCTAGGTGGTACCATCATGAACCATGATTCCTGGTGCTCATCCTCTGAGTACTTTCTTGTCCCTGGAGCTCAGATGGTCCAGGGATTCACTTTTAGCCAAAAAGATATTGCAAGGCCACTGAGCCTAGATGCTGACATGTCTTGCATTCATACAGTTCTTACTCCAAGAGAAGTTAGTTATGTAGCATGGAAATTTCCAACTATCTTTTTTAAAAAATATTTTATTTATTAATTTTCAAGCAGAGAGAGAGAGAGAGAGAGAGAGAGAGAGAGAGAGAGAGAGAGAGAGAGAGAGACTGGATTATGTGGGTACTGGGAAATTGAACCCAGGTCCTTAGGCACTGGAGGCAAGTGCCTTAACCACTGAGCCATCTCTTCAGCCCCCCAACTATTTTGAGATTAGCTCTGGGGAACCCCCAGCTATGTTGTGGCAGGGTCAGGTGGAAAGAAAAAGATGGCCAGTCAGCCCCCAGGTTTTCAACCATTCCATCAATGTGTGAAGACTTCTTCAAACGTGCCCAGAACCAGCTTCTATCTAACCAAAATCTCATTAAAGACCCCGAGTGGAATTGGGCCACTGAGCCAAGCTGGTGTATTGTTATGCAGAAATTGATCATTGAAAATGACTCACCTTCAAATTGGCATGACTGTTATCCACAGTAACAAGTAGGTAAGTGTTGGTCAGCTATTCTGGTTTGAATGAGTCTTAATATTTTTTGCATTGATCATACTCTCATAGGAAAAGGAGGGCTTTTTAGTGTTTGGAAAAGTTGGAAATTTCACCCTTCAATTAACTTTTCATTATTTGATGGCTGAGCAAATATTTTCAGACCCGTCAATGCCATTTAAAGTCAGATTCAGTGTTCACTCAGATTCTAGGATATAGGAGACCAGATATCAGGCTTTTTATTTTATTTTTCATTATCAGTCAAAGGAATGGTTGGGGTAACATGAAGACAGTCAAGAAAATCAAATATTAAATGTGGTATTCCAGTGTGCTACATTAGATGAGATTGTAGGCAAATTGTGAACAATGAAATATCAATAGAAGTGACATGTCACTGAATTGAAGGTAATAGAAACCCTATCTGTCATTCCCCAGTTTTAATTGTTGAACACAGGGCTGACCAAACCAGGTGTTCCAGGTGGTATAGTTGCATATATATATATATATATATATATATATATATATATATATATATATATATATATATATATATATATGCATCCTATATATAGGATGGTGAGAGCTCCACTAACTTGTTAACTTTGGGTGGGAGAGGTGATCAGAGCCCTCATTGGTCCTTGATAAAACAATTGCTTGAACCAGAAAAAAAAAACAATTTCTGTCTAAAGCAATCTAACCTCTTGGGTCCAATACAGAAGTCTTTACTAACCCATAAGCCCCAGGGCATCTACTCCAAGCCAGGGTTAGTGGTAAAGCACTTGCCTAACATGTATGAGGCTTTTGATTCTATTCCCCTATACTTTTGTTTTTTTTACAACAAAAACAACTTGAAATCAGGATTGCTGATATAATCTCCAAAGATTGATCCTCAAGTCTCTCAATACAAAAGTCTCACTTACTTGAGATTAGCTGTATTTATTTGGGTAATTAGAGAAAATTTCTGTATCAGTTACTCATTGTTAGGAAAAAGTACCCAACTTGATGGATCTTATGGAAGGAGAATGTTTTCAATGGGCTTTATCATGGTTAGGGAAGGCATGGTAGGCCAGAGCAGGAAACTGGAATCTAACTCACAATAGTCAGGAAGCAGAGTAAAAGGACAGGAAGTGGGATGGGTTAAAAAAAAAAAAAAAGAATAACCCTTAAGGCTCACTCTCAGTGACTCACTTCCTCCAGCAAGGCTCCACCTCCTAAAGGTTCCACAACCTTCCCAAACATCGCCACCTGCTGGGAAATAAGTATTCAAACACATGAGGCTATGGAATCATTTTATATTCAAACCACCACAGCTTGATATTCAAATCATCCTCAAATCCAATTGTTTTCCCTTTTGTTTTTGGTAGTAATTTTGTAACAAGGCAGTAAAATAATTTATCCAGAAATTTAAAGGTGCTGTAAGCAACAATATGATAAAGATTTATGCTGCTAAAATGTGTTTTTTTCCCTTTCTAAAGTGCTTATTATGAAATGCCAAGCGTGTGTAGAATAAATAGTATAATATATCCCATGCTTCCCTCAATCCTGTTGCAACAGTGATCAATGCATGGGTAGTTTACAAACATATTTTTGGTACTTAAAAATTTTATTTTCTGGATGTGGGTCTTGAACCCAGGGTCTTGCCCATGGTAGGCAAGCACTCTACCACTGAACTATATCCACCAGCCTTTTTTTTAAAGGCAAGTTCTTACTATGTAGGCTGGATTAATCTCAAATTTGACATCCACCTGCCTCTGCCTCCCAAATCCTAGAACTAGAGGCATATACAACCACCACACCTGGCTTTCATTCTGCTTTGCTTATATTTTATAAAATTAACAGTTATCCTCCAACTTCTGTAGATGGTTTTTTAGATTTCGATGAACACAGGTGTTTTGTGTTTTATTTCCACCTTGGTTCTATTTTCTAGGGCAGTGTTGTAGTCAGCTTACAGTTTCTGGGTTGACCTTCCAAACATTCACCGTTTATGGGAAGAAGGGAAGTTCCGCAATGGTTGAAAACACTGGCTCCCTTTCACAGATCTGAGCAGAGAATTACAACTAGACACTGAGTACAGCAATCAAGCAAGCACAAAAATCAGCAGCCAAATAGCAGGGAACCAGCAACAAGCAGCCAGAGCTCAGGCATCTCTCTGCACATCTTTGGGCTAAAAATCAGATCCAGCCCTAGTAACACCTCCTGCAGCCAGGTGACTGGAAATCAAGGTTTTTAATAAAAACACCCGAGTCTATTGAGAGACATTCCAACTACCACAGATGGTTATTTATCAGGCAATCATTCATCCAGGTTTGAACAGGAGAGTCTAAATTTTATACTGAATTCTTGGTATAAATTGTAATAGCTCCACCTTTCATTCTCAGGTGAGTCCTGACATAGTTGGCCTATCCTTTGATCACCCTTGATGTTAGAGAAGCTCCGTGACCCTCCCTAGTATATTGCTTCTGCTTCTGGATTCTACCTTGCCCTTCCAGACCTCAGCAAGTCTAAACTAGCCCACAGCCCATGAAGCCTTTGCCTGATATCGATCTGTGAGTGCTCGGGCTGTGAGTGCTTGTGATAATTTTAGTGACTGACCTCCTTTGGCTTCTAAAAGACCCACTTGACACCAGCTACATAGTTTGTCAGGCCCCGTGCAAAATGTTAAAAATGAATTGAGATTTCAAGATGATAGCAGCCAGACCTTGGATAAAGAAGGAAGCCCTTCTTCCACAAGGTCCTGGATGACTGTGGAGAGTTACTTTCTCATTGCTGTGAGCGAATACTGACCAGAGACAACTTAGGAAAGTGTTTATGATTGGCTTACAGTTTCATGTTCAGGTTTTATGGCTGAGAAGGTAGGGAAGCAGCAACATGAGGCAGAGCTGGTCATTCTGCATTCACTCAGGAAACAAGACAAAATGTAAGAATAGGATATACAATCTCACCCCTGCCCACCCCTCTGCCCCCCTGACTGACTTCCTCCAGTAGAGGTCCACTTCTAAAGGTCCCACAACTCTCCTAAGCAACACCACCAGCTGGCAACAAAATGTTCAAACATTTGATTCTATGAGGGGCATTTTATATTCAAACCACAACACAGGCCCATGAAGCTGACCCTGGTCCTCAGACACCTCCCTGTTTGCCTACTTTCCCATGTGGACCAATCCCTGGACTGGATTCCTACATCAAGTTCTATGATGTTGTCTGCATGGTCCTTTTCTTCCTCAGTCTCTCCCTGTGGATCTGAGTACTGGCCTGTCTAGCAATTCTCACCACCTGGTCTGTGTGTGGCATTACTAATGAGTGGCAGAACCAAAATTCCAACATGAAAACTAATTTCAGATGCTACCACAGTTGGGCTGCATACTTTAGGGTAGAATTCCAGATCTGACCCCATTAATAGTTTAGGGTTAGACCCTAAGATCCACCCACAGTGACACCTCCTCCAGCTAAGCAGCTGGAGAAAAGCATTATTTATTTATATGAAAGCAGAAAGAGATAGAAGAGAGACAGAGAATGGGCCTACCAGGGCCTCCAGCCTCTGTAGACAAACTCCAGATGCATTTGCCCCTTTTTGTATCGGGCTTATGTGGTACCCAGAAATCGAACTTGGGTCATTAGGTTTTGCAGGTAAGTGTTTTAACTGCTGAGCCATCACTCCAGCCTGAGAAAAGCTTTGAATATCACTCTTCAATCTATTGGGGGATATCCATTCAAGCTACCACAGATGGACTATCTATGTATTCTTGCAGAGCAAGAAAAAACATGAATGTATTTTCAAATGCAATGATGTTTTATGAATACTACATTTAATTATTGATGAAGAACTTTGGTTTAAGTTTTATTGACTTTTGTGATCTACATGTTGCAAATATTTTGTTATACAGTTTTATTATTTTCATCTTTTGCAGCCTATCAATTTGATTTTTCGCTTCTTACATGTTGTGTAAGCAAAACCCCTACCTACGAGGACTAGTAATCTTAATGCCTAAACTGATCCTGCTGTTAAGCTGTTTGAGAGGCTTATGTAGAAAAGAAAAAAAAAACTGCAGTTGAAAATTAAATATTTTCAGTAATTGAATAAAATGTAGGCATTTGGTTATAATTTATATATTATGGTCTCCGTTTTAATGCAAGCCTACAGTCCCATTAACCAGATATACTTGAAAGTTCAGAATTTTTAGATTGTTAGAGATTTAAAATAGCCCAGATCCCATATATTTTGTAACACTCCTAAAGGGGCTCTGTCCAGCCTCATTAACTGAGCACATTAGCACTTCTCCTGTCAAAGTGATGAATACTCATTAAGAGGGACTAAATAAATAAAAAGCTCCCACATCAATTTAGATCAGGTTTTAATTTCAAATCTGTTCATGTCAGAAGAAGTTTGATAGCCAAAATGACTTGGGCAAAAGTTGGAAGTTTTTCATAGGCTTTATTTTATTATTATTATTCTTATTATTAGTCGTCATACAGAGATTTAGGTATTCATGCTGGCATTTTCAAATACAAACTATGTTCATGATTATTACTATTATTATTTTTACTTGTCATACAGAGATTTAGATATCCTTCATACTGGCATTTTCAAATACAAAGTAGTTTATTTTGTTTTGCTTTTTTATTCCCTCCTCCTATCCCTAGCCCCTCTCTCCCTCCATCTTTTCTCCTCCTTTCTGTTTACCTGTCTCATGTGAACTTTTGTCTTTCCCTGATTCCTTTCCCAGCTCATCTCTTTATACTTGCTCTTGACTATGGCTGTATCTTTATAGATTTTATGCCCATCTGCCTCCTATATACACACACTTACAGACATTACAGGCTAGGTTTTGTGTATCAGAGAGAATGTGAAGTTTTGATTTTTGATATTTCTGAGCCTGGGATATTATATAATTCTTTCTAGGTCCATCCATTTCTTTTTTGCAAATTCCATAATATTTTTTTTTCATTTTGAATACTGCTGAATAGAATTCCATTGTGTATACGTACCACATTTCCATTACCCATTCCTCTGTCCATGGTTAACTAGGTGGATTCTAGTTCTTAGCTATTGCAAATAGATCTTCGATCAAACATGGATGTGCAAATATTTCTGAAGTTGAGTGCAGAGACCTTAGGGCCTAAAGTGGTATAGCTGGGTTGTATTGGGGTTCTACCCCTTGTTTTCTTGAGATACCAACACATTGATTTCCGCAATAGAAATGTACTAGTTTGCATTCCCACCAACAATGAAATAGACCTCCTCTTCCCCCTCTCCCCATTCTCCAGCATTTGTTGTTAGGTTTTCTTGATGATAGCCATTCCAACTTGCCTCAGTATCTCAGAGTGCTTTTAATTTGTATTTCTTTGATGACTGGGGATATTGGCCACTGTTTGAAAGGTTACAATGATGTTCTGGTATTGTAGAGCCAGGACTTCAAGACCGTTCTCAGTATTAGACCGAAGCACCTGTCTCATGAGGGAAGCATGAATGGATTGATGGGTTTCCAGATGAATGAATAAAGGTGTTATCAGGAGAGAGGCTTTGTTAGTATAACTGCAAGCTCCCTCTGGAATGTTTGCTGTGTCTAGCCAAGTAATAGCCTCTGCTGTGTTACCACTCAGCAAGAAGACCCTTATGAGATGCTAAGTTGCTAAGCAGGTGGTGGGAATCTCAGTTTATATAACATGGGTGATATGGAAAGGGAGAGAGAGAGAGAGAGAGAGAGAGAGAATATGAGTGCACCAGGGCCTTTTGCTGCTGCAAACAAACTCCAGATGCATGTGCCACTTTGTGCATCTGGCTTTACATGGGTGCTGGGGAATTTAACCTAAGTTTGCTATGCTTTGCAGGGAAGCACCTTAATGGCTGAGCCATCTCCCCAGCCCAAACTTTTGTTCAATGCACACACACACACACACACACACACACTATTATCTTAGGAACTTTCTCTTAGCAACAGAAAAGAGTGTAACGTGTCCATGGTGGCAACCATTTTTCTAAACAGTTGAGACAAGTTTTCATGTAACCTAAGCAACCTAAGGTTGGCCTTGAACTCTTCATCTACCTTCCTCTGCCTCCTAATGTACCATCATACCCAGGTACATGTCTGGCTAATTTCATTACCTTTGGATACACGTCTGTGCTGGTGTGTAAGGCTCCTAAAGAAAAGGTCCAGCACTTAATCCTCAAAATATACATGTGTGACATTTTTTGAGGATGAGCCAATTCAGTTTGTCTGCTCCTTTGAGAGGCCCCCTGTGCTAATAGTTTCTTTCTTCTCTGCTGAAAAGGACCAAAGCTTGCTTCCTGCTGGATGTCCGCCCAGCCCTTGGCATTTCCTGCTCAGTTGTGCAGGTTTCACCCTTGCCAGCGCCCACTATGCATGTCATTGCTGCAGCTGTTCCCCTCGCCTGTTTTCATCAGCACAGAGGTTAGTCTCAGAAATGATGGCTTCAGAGAGTTCACCTGGCAGAGTCATCGTGGGCCATCTGAAATCTGAATATTGTTCTTAAAGCCTGAGCACTCAGAAAAGTCTGTTTTCTCTGATGTGTCTTTTCTAGAAAGTCAGCATTCAGATTTCATATATTTAAAAAATATTTTTTACACATCTCTGTGCATGTGTGTGCACGCTCTTGTATGTGTGTGCATGTGCATGTGTGTGTGTGTGTGTGTGTGTGTGTACAGGCACATCTAGGTGTATTGCTGTTACAAACAAACACCACACAGTTGCACCACTTTCTGCATCTGGTATGAGTGGCTTGAGGATTGAACCTGGGCCAGCATGCTTTGCAAGCAACGACCTTTGACTGCTCAGCCATCTCCTCAGCCGCGTAGATTTTTCTTTTCCCATAAAGACATGCATTCATCCCTGTCTTTTTCTGTTCCTCTAGCCAGCATTGATCAAAAACTCTGTATTAGTTACTTTCCTTGTTGTTGTGAAAAAAATATCTGGTGAAAGCAACTGAAAGAAGAGAGATCACAGTTTGAGGAGACAATCTGTCATGGTCGGGGAGGCACTGCAATGTGAGAGCAGATCATGTGGCATCCCCAGTCAGGAAGCAGAGAGAGATGACTGATAGTAACCAGCTCACTTTCTCCTTTTTATTCAGTTGAGGACAACAGCCCAAGGGATGGTGCCACCTACTTAAATGGTGGGTTTTCTGACCTCAATTAACCTAATCTAGAATCTCCCTTATAGACATGCCCAGAGATTTGTCCCCTAGGGAATTCTAGATCCTGTCAAGCTGACAACATTAATAGTCACACCAGTAGTGAGGAAGAGGTTGTTGCCAAGATCATGGGCTGATCACTGGACAGCCGTCCCTTTGGAAATACTCTGGGAAATGGTGCCTTCAAACCCTGGCATGGTAAAGTCTTAAGCATTCACAACTATCCAAGGTCGAAAGCAAAGGCATCGTTCCTTCCTTCCTTCCTTCCTTCCTTCCTTCCTTCCTTCCTTCCTT
>PVHP010007405.1:0-57015 GCA_004024765.1 Zapus hudsonius | reverse complement strand
TGATGGAATCAAACGCCAGGGCCTCCTGCCTGCTAGGCAAGCACCCTACTATTGAGCTATATCCCTAGTTCTTTGTCCAGGTTTAAAGACAGGTATGGTGGCTCACACCTTTAATCCAGCACTCTGAAGGCTGAAGTAAGATTGCCATGAGTTTGAAGCCAGCCTGAGCTGGAATGAGTTCCAGTCAGCCTGAGCTAGAGTGAGACCTGTCTTGAAAAAAACAAAATACGTCTCACATTTTTATTTTATTATTTTAAAAAATATTTTATTTATCAACTTTTACAAGCAGAGACAGAGAGAGAATGAGAAAGAGAAGGAATAGGTGCATCAGGGACTCTAAGAAAAAACTAGAAATTTCCCAGACACCCATGAACAGAACAAAGAAGCATATTTGGATATTATGTTCAAACACTAATACACTCAGCAGGCCTTGGAAAAACATTTTTCTATAAAAGGGCCATAAAATAAGTATTTTAATTTTGTTTTAGAAAATTAATTTATTCATCTGTAAGCAGAGAGAAGGCAGACAGAAAGACTGGGCACACCAGGACCTCCATCCACTGCAAACAAACTCCAGATGCATGTGCCACTTTCTGCACCTGGCTTTACGTGGGTACGGAAAAATCGAACTCAGGTCATTAGGCTCTGCATGCAAGCTCAACTGCTGATCCATCTCTCCAGCTCCAATATATTTAGGCTTTTTTGTTTTTCAAGGTAGGGTCTAGCTCTAGACCAGAATGACCTGAAATTCACTATGTAGTCACAGGCTGGCCTTAAACTCACGCAACCCTCCTACCTCTGCCGGGGTTAAAGACAGGCGCCACCATGCCCAGCCAATGAGTACTTTAAGTTTTGCCATAAAAGACAAAAACTATAGACACTGACATTCTAATTTCACATTGTTTTAATGTGATACAAAATATTCTCTTTTTAATTTAAAAATAGAGAAGAGCATTCTCAGCACAGTGGATAGACAAAAATAGAATCTTCAGCTGTAATTTGCTGACCCCTGCTCTATAGCAATCATGATCTTTAATGATATATAATGTTCATATCATTGACATTATATAGAACACTGATCTCATAAACAATACTGAGTGAAGGAAATCACACAAAAAATATTCCAGAATAATGAAGAGTTATAGATAAACAAATGGACACTAATTAGATATTACAAGTTAGAAACTAGTTCCTGGGGGAGGAAAGAAAAGGCAAGGATCTGGAAAAGCAACGGGGAAGTTCTAAAGAGCTGGTGGTTTCTGCGCTCTCATCCTGGCTGCTGGTTAGTAAACGCATTCAGGTGGTGGAGGCACATGTGAAACGAGTCTGTGTGCTACATCCACACAAAAGGGTTTAAAAGTGTCCGCTGCAGAGACAGAGCAACCTAAAGACAGAAAGGTCATGATGGCCTATTGACTTCAGGAAGAGAAAATTAAGGAGAATCTAAGGAAAAAGCGAATTTGATATGAAAGTGTGGGGGTGGGACTCAGGCTGTAAAATTCTCAAGAGACCCAAGGGACCTGCTGCTAGGCAGCCTCTGGCTCCTGACCCCGTGGGACCACCTGCCATTGTTTGGGGTCCCAGTTCCTCTTTAAAGTTTCTTGACTGATATCCTGAAGCCTGTCAAGAATTCAGAGCTGAAGACTTTCCTGTCCTCTTGGTGGGCAACAAGCTGCCACTATCAGTTGTAGCTGTAACGCTTTAATGCTCTCTCAACTGGCAAACCCACTGCTACCAACAGTCACTTCTAACCACCTCTGCCCTGCTGGTTGGCAAGACCATAGCCACCAGGATTCCAGGTTTCATTCAAGTCGTTATATTTCCATGTAAATAAATCCTCCTTTGTTGACATGCACTGTCCATTCTGTTCTTCTGGTGGACAGACAAGGAGCCAGAAAGAATAACTGCCAATTCACCGTCAGGATCCTCTTGTGCCAGCCCCTTCTAAAATGTCCAGTTCAGACAGCAGGGAAGCAAGTCTATTTGATTCGCTGATGTTTCCAAGGCCCAAAGCAGGTACGTAATAAGTGTTGATTTGAATAAGTTATTGCAGCAGTTTGAATGTAAAATGTCCCCCATAACCTCATGTACTTGCGATTAAGTCTCCTACTCTGTCCCCAGCTGGTAGAGCCTTTGGGACATGGAGCCTTGTTGAAGGTGATGTGTCATTGTAATCTTAGCACTTTGGGAGGTAGAGGCAGAAGAATCAGGATTTCAAAGTGATCCTCACCTTATTTTGGCTCACAAAGATTTCAGTCCATGGTCTCCATGGTTACTGGGATATGGTTAAGTAGAACATTCTGGAAGTGTGACTAGACAGGACCTAGAATAGAATCACCTATGAGGGATTATGTAGATTAAATTAGCAACTGTGCATGTCAGTGAGGATTATCCTAATTAAGTTAGTTAAGGTAGGAAGACCCATCTTAATTACAATTCTATGGGCTGGGGTCATGTCTCAGGGGTCAAAGACTACTCCTTGCAAAACCTGCCAGCCAGGTGTTCAACAAAGCCAAATGCAACAAAATGGTGCTTGTGTCTGGAGTTCATTTCCAATGGCAAGAAGCCCTGTGTGCCCATTCTCTTTGTCTCTCTGCTTCCAAGTAAATAAAACATTTTTTAAAGAGAGACTCAGTGGTTAAGGTGCTTGCCTGCAACGGGTCGTTAGTCAGGAGTTCAATTCCTGAGTACCCACGTAAAGTCAGGTGCACTAAGTGGTGCATGCATCTGGAGTTCATTTGCAGCGGCTGGAGACCCTGGTGCACCCATTCTGTCTCTCTTCTATCTCTCTTTGCTTTCAAATAAATAAATTTAAGAGAGAGAGTGCACATGAGAGCAAGAGAGAGCTGACTGAGCAGCAACAGTCATTGATCCGCTGCTTCCTCACTCCTCCATGTAACCAGCTGCTGCTCCCATGCCTGCCCTGCCATGATGGGCTGTAATGTGGAACTGTGATGAAGGAAACTCTTCCTCCCTTAAACTGAGTTTTGCCAGGTATTTTGTCTCAGCAACAAGGTGACTGATGGAGGAAGTATGTGGTTGAACAAGGCTGCTTAACTCATAGCTGCTAATACGTTGAAAGGGAAAATGAGAGTTAGCCAGCCAGGGGTAAGAACAAAATGTACCCCTAGTGACCCGCTTCTTCCAACTAGGCCCCATCATAGAGTTTCCATCACCTCCCAACAATGCCATTAGGCTGGGGACTAAGCTGATAGGACATGGCCTGCCATAGTTTGATCAGGTGTCCCCCATAAACAAATGTGTTCTGAATGATCAACCCCCAGCTGATGGCAGTTCTGGAATTAGAACCTCACTAGAGCTGTGTTGTTAAGGGCGGGCTTATGGGGGTTATAAACCAGCTTCCCCTTGCCAGTGCTGTGGCAGAGGTGATGTCCACCCCTCTGCTCATGCCATCTTTTTCCCTGCCAGGATGGAGTCTCCCCTCGAGTCCGTAAGCGAAATAAACCCATTCCTCCACAAGCCACTTTTGTTCAGGTTCTTTTTGTTGCATCAATGAGAGAGAAAGGTTGACTCCAACAGATTTGGTGACAGGATGCAGGGTCTGCTGCTGCTAGAACCCTGATCTTGTGGCTTTGGGCCTTTTGTAAATGATCTGCAGGAGGAATGTGGAAGGAATTGAAATCTCAGCCTAAGAGACTGCCTTGCAGTGTTATAAGTACAGCTTCATGGACCATTCTGTCAGAGTTAAAAGACCTGAATGCAGTAAGTACTCTGGACTGTGAGGTTTGGCTTACAAGGATGAGAAAAGAACTTTGTGGGGACTGTTCCAGAAGCAGTTTGCGTGTTCGGGTTCTTTTTGTGCAGCAACAGAGAAAGTTAACTACAACATGGCCTTTGAGGGCTATTTAAGATCTAAACGATAATAGGCTCAAAAATTCCAAACAGCCTAAATCTGAGTCACTTCTGGTTCCAAGCATTTTGGATAAGGGATACTCAACCTGCATAAAAAGCATACATAACAGAACATATACAAAATCTCCTATCGCTCCCTCTCTTCCACTCCCTGTCCTCCTTTCCTATTCCTTTTCAGAAAGGGTAAGCCCAGGCTGGCCTCAAACTCTTTACTGAGGATGATGGAATTTCTGATACTCCTGAAGCCACCTCCTAAGTACTGGGATTACAGGTGTGTGCCACACTTGGCCACGCCAAAATTTAAAAAAAATTTTAAACAAGAAATTAGTTGCAGCATAAATTTTTATTAAAGATGAATAATGTAAGTCTAAATCCATTAAAATTACATTGTAAATTAATACAAAGCCAAAAATGTAAATTTAATCATGAAAGTACACATTTATTCGTTATATTCTAATAGAAAGTAAAAAAAGTTGAATTTCGTTTCATATTACTGCAGTTTAAATCACTCCACTAGATATTATTTGTATATGTCCTTGTATTTATTTTGTAAATTGTTTTTTCAGACAAGGGACTCTGGCATTCATCTATGTACAGAGAAGTGTAGAGCACAGTTTAAGGGCTTGGTGAGTATTTCATACACACACCAAATACATTTCCTTACAACCTCCCTACCCAGGAGCTACTATCCCAATCAAGGTCTTATGCTTTAAGAAAGGAAGTTTTTTGGTTTTGTTTTCAAGATAAGGGTCTCACTCAAGCTCAGGCTGACCTGAGTGCTGGGATTAAAGGTGTGCACCACCACTCTCGGCTAAAAGAATAATTTTTAAAAATATTTATTTTCAAGCAGAAGGAGTCAGAGAATGGGCACACCAGGGCCTCCAGCCACTGCAAACAAACTCCAGATGCATGTGGCACTTTGTGCATTTGGCTTTCCATGGGTACTGAGAATCAAATTTGGGTTGTTAGATTTTGTAGGCTAGCGTCTTAACCTCTGAGCCATCTCTCCAGCCCTGAAAGAATTTATGCTAATATAAAAAATTGATTAGTTCAAAAAAATGGAAACAAAAATGAATGAGTTTTACCCTAAACTAAGAAATAGAAAGGAAGAGAAGGATGGAAGGGAGAGAAGCAGGGAAGAAAGGAGGAAAAAGAAGGGAGGGAGAGAAGGAAGGATGGCAACAACCTATTAAACCATTATCCACAACTGCTGCTTCATGATGCATGTTATAAAAAAGGAGCATCAAACACCTAATCCTTCTGATTTTAGAGAGGTATCTCTCTTGATTATCTAAATCCTCAAAAATGCTCAAAGAAATGAGCAAAACTCAGTTACATAAAAACAACTTATCTATTCAAGACAAGGTCTCACTACCCCAGGTTGGCCTGGCGCTCACTGCATAGTCCACAGAAGACTCCAATTTGCAATGATCTTCCTGCTTTAGCAGCAAAAGAATCTGTTTACAGACCTTTAAAATGTCTAGAAAAGGGTTGTTTCTAACTTCAAAATGTCACACCAAATGTTTAGACTTCTTTGTGAATAAGAATTCTGATTGCTGAGTAGCCCGCTCTTAACTTTACAAGTTAGAACATTCCAGAAAAACACATTCCCTGATTGTTGCTTCCAGCATTTACTCAGTACATCAGCAAGCACATTCTACTGCCATCTACAGTAATAAAATAGAACTACACCTGACAGTCAAAGTTTCCTCTACATTCCTAGACATTTTAAGGCCACATATTTCCAGCTAGGCATTGAGTTGAAAGCTTGTAATTGCAGCACTTGAGCCCAGGAATTCAAGACCAGCCTTGGAGATAACAAAATAAAAACCTAAAGCAGAATCTTCAGACACTGTAAGATATACAAAAACTGACTATAACAGAAAAGAACAGCAACACAATCAAATTTTCAACCAAATTACATAATCTCATCCTTTTCTTTTTGTTGTTGTTGTTTGTTTCGGGTAGGGTCTTACTCTATCTAGCCCAGACTGACCCAGAACTCTGTAGTTCCAGGCTGGCCTTTCCTACCTCTGCCTCCCAAGTGCTGAGATTAAAGGAATGGACCACCACACCCGGCTCAGCTTTAACAGGAGAGACAGAATCAGATATTCAAGTATTTTGTACAGCACTTTACTACTGTATTACTATTACAATTTCTAAGATCATGTTACTGATAAGTTATTTTCTATAAAGTCTAAATTAGTGTTCACATGTAGATGGTTTTCATGATTATCAGAACTACATTAAATATTATTTTATATTTATATGTTGTTTATCGGTATATTTTTTTCTAATAATTTATTCATTTATTTGCAAGCAGAGAGAGAAACAGACTGAATGGGTGCACCAGGCCTTAGTGACACTGCAAATGGCATGAGATACCATGTATCTGGCTTTATGTAGGTACTGGGGAATCAAACCAGGCTTCAGTCACTGCAATCAAACGCCTTTAACCACTGAGCCATCTCTCCTGCCCTGTTAGTATAAATTTATCTTTTTAATCTGAACAGAAGTTTCAAATATAGGGCTGGAGATATGGCTCAGCGGATAAGGCACTTGCCTCCAGTGCCTAAGGCGCTGGGTTCAATTCCCCAGGACCCATATAAGCCAGACCCACAAGGTGGTGGCCTTGGTGTGTTCTCTCTCTCTCTCTCTCTGCTTGAAAATGAATAAATAAAAATGTTTTTTTAATTTCAAATATAAATGATGAGTAAAGAAGCATCAATAGTTTTTTTGATAAATTTGTATGTGTGTATAGGCACATGTGTGGAGGTCAGAGGACAGCCTCGGAGTGTTGGTTTCTCCTTCTACCTTCCTTGAAACAAGGTCTTTGCCAACCATTGCAGTGTGCTGGGATTAGAGAAGTGTGCACCACCTGTGTCCAGCTTTACAAGGGTGTTAGGGATCAAACTCAAGTCAGCAGGCTTATGAAGACTCACCTGTAACTTCCCTGCTCCCGTGGTCATTTACGCACTGATCTTATAAATCTTAAGATTTTTAAGGAATCTACTAAGTAACCAGCTTCTAGACAAAAATTGCATGTATTATTTCCAAATATTAATATAAGAACAGATGTTTTCGGTAAAAGCTAGCATTTTTTGTTTGTTTTTCAAGGTAGGGTCTTAGGCCCACGTTGACCTGTAATTCACTTTGTAGTCTCAGGATGGCTTCTAACTCATGGAGATCCTCCTATCTCTGCCTCCCAACTGCTGGGACTAAAGGCATGTGCCACCATACTCTGCTTAGGTGAGCAATTTTTTTTTAATCTTTATTTGCAAGCAGAGAGAGACAGAGAATGAGTGCAACAAGGGCTTCTAGCCACTGCAAACAAACTCCAGATGCACGTACCACTTTGTTCATCTGACTTTACGTGGGTACTGGGGAATCAAACTTGGGTCATTAGGTTTTACAGGGCAAGCACTTTAAATGTGGAGCTGTCTCTCCAGCCCCAGCAATTTCTTTTTTATTTTTATTTTTTTACAACCACTCAACTCTTACTATATTGTCTAAAGCCACTAAAGAGAAGAGGTAAATCACTTGCCTCCCATGTCCAAAACCGTAGTTAAATGACTTAAAGTCGTAAAGCAATAAAAATAAGGGGATCAGATAGGGGCCAGATTAGTCCCACAGACCATATGTCATAGTCAGCCACATGCCACTGGGATGAATCTCCAAACCAGGCACAGTTTATGGAAGGAAAGGATTTACTGAAGCTATAGATCAAGGGGAAGTTCTATAATGGTGAAAGAGGCTGTCCCCCTTTCACAGGTCCAAGCAGAAAGAGAAACCCATCACCAACACACATCAACAAAACAGGTAGGGCGTGAAGGAGAGAATTCCTTCTTCCCCTTTATTTAGTCTTGCAGGGTTGCAACTACTTCCCAGACTTGTTCTTTTTTCTTAATTAACAGTTTATTTTTTGATGCCTATTTAACACACAAGTGGATATTTGAGTACAAACTTGGAATTCAGTGCAGTTATAATGGTGAGTTTTAATTTGAGATCACACATTCTACATGGCGGTGAGAGGGGACTGTGGGCAGTTTGGGGTAACACATCACTGCTATGGCCAAGGAGTGTTTCAGACTCTCTACACCAAGGAAAGTGCATAATTAAAACAATTGATGTAATGGACAGAGAGGAGGTCTGAAGCCCAGATCTTAGTTACAGAGACCAAGGGCTATAGCCAGTGAATGAGTGAACAGGAGTAAATGCAAACTGCACCCAGCTCTTGTCTGCTGCCCCTCCTAGCTGGACAACTGATAGACTTTAGTATGGGGAGAGAGGGACACCTTGGGGAGCAGCAAGAGAGAAACATGCTTTCAAGGAGAAAACATGGTCTGTCTGGTGAGACGAGTCTTGATTGGCGGATTTACCAAAACAGTGGTCACTTGCAAGCTTGCTTAGCTGAGTCTTCATAAAGGTGGTTTGTGAACATGGGAGATCAGGAAGAACAGGTGGAGGCACCATGCATTTGAGATTCTGCTCTTAGGGCATACACACTTAAAATGATATGTCTTTGGATGGACTTGCCCTTTTGTAATGATAAGTGTCCATTGTTCTATCTCCCTCTACTCTGAAACCCCCTTCATTTGAGGTTAGGGAAGCCCCTTGCTATAAGCCTTGTCTTTCCCAGACTTGTGGACTCCGAGTCTCTGGAATTTCCTTCCTACTCTGGCCTCCCAGGAAGTGTTGGGCCCCAGCCTGACTAAGCAACCCTAAACTAAATTTTAGAATATGCTTTGTTCCTGCTTCCTGAGTTCCATGTAGCTGGTAAGCTTTGTTCCTGCTTGTTAGGTTTCACTTTACTGGTGATGTAACCAACTACCCCACCGATTGGCTGTAAAACAATGTACCCTAGGGAAGGCGTACTTTGCTCTGCTGTACTTTGCTGATTGGCTCCCACCAAAAAAGTTTAAATCCTATTGCTTAAGAGAAATAGGTGGGACAATGCAGCCTTGGGTTATAAAAGGGCTTTGGAGCCGGGGGTGTGGTGGCTTACGCCTTTACCTTTAATCCCAGCACTCGGGAGGCAGAGGTAGGAGGATTGCTGTGAGTTCAAGGCCACCCTGAGACTACATAGTGAATTCCAGGTCAGCCTGGGCTAGAGTGAGACCCTACCTCGAAAAAACAAAAAACAACAAAAATAAAGGGGCTGCCGGGTGGTGGTGCACGCCTTTAATCCCAGCACTTGGGAGGCAGAGGTAGGAGGATCTCCGTGAGACTACATAGTGAATTCCAGGTCAGCCTGGGCTAGAGCGAGACCCTACCTCGAAAAACCAAAAAAAAAAAAAAGGGGGGGCTTTGGGTGCTCAAGTAAAGTGAGATTTGCCCGACATTTCTCCCAGTTGTGTCTGTCAGACCTCCCGGTCGTGTCTGTCAGACCGTATGCCTCACCTCTCCCAGATCAAGCCCTTTCTCCTGCTGGCTGGTGAGACTTAAGCTACCTGCAGGGGGCCAGGGGTCTGCTACCTCCCAACATCTGGCGCCCGAACAGGGACTTGAAGACTGGTAAGAGACCCCTCTGTTTTCTATTCCCTTTTCTTCCCCACCTGACTGGTTCGTCTTGTCCGTCTTGAAAGCAGGTACACTTTTACTTTTGGTTCAGTCTGCTCGCCTGGCACATCCGCATAAGGGGTGGCTGCCCAGGAGCAAGGGACGCATTCCCAGAAGTCCCCCACTAAGCCCAAGACTCTTGGCTCCGCAAACACCTTTCTCTCCTGCCTTTTCCTTTTGCTTTCAGTCCTTTCATGGGCTTCCTTCACAGCTGTGGGGCAACTGACGTCTTTTGCCTGGGGTACTCTCCAAGACTGACTGGGCCCTTGCTTGCTGGCTTTTGCCTGGGGCTATTCCGGTCACAGGCAGAGCCTCCCCCGCCCTGTACCTCTCCTCTCCACTCTGTTCCTCTTTTGACTCTCACTGCTTTTCCTACCTCTATTCTTGTTCGTTTGTCCATCTGAGACCCCAGAGGAGTCCCCTGCTGATCGGGTGCGAATTGGAACCAAGGTGAGATCCATTGGCCATGGATAACGCAACAGGAAAATCACAGGACCCAGCATTCAAGGCGCTGTGCTATATTTAAAAGGTCGGTCTTAGAGATCTCAGAAAGAGACCACAGCCATAGGGCAGGCCCGCATTCTTATGCAAAAGATAAGATGTTAATGAGGCCTGCATTCTTAGTATCCTAGCAACAGAGGTCATATATACTTAGGTTTACTTAAGTTTACTTAAGTTTAATTCAATAGACTTAATTTAAAATTAATTTATAAGGCTTTTTCCCTGTATAACATTTATTTATACAGATGTAAAAGTGAGTTAAGCCTCATGGCACATACAGTATCTCTGATACTTATGGATCTGAAATAAAGGAATCTCCGTTTTGGGTTATTCAAGGTCTTCTCCAATTATAAAACTGTTCTGAACAATGGACACTTGGGCAAGGTAGACAGCTTCCCCCAGGAGGTAATGTTGTTTGAAAGAGACCAGAGGCTTGAGAAATTGATTTTTGCCCTTTTATGATTTTGGGATTTTGCCACTCTTTTTTAATCAAATTATAAAGGAAAGAGAAATGGACAAACTTTTGAGTAAGTGACTACAGGAGTGAGTAATCAATTAGTAATAGATAAAACTCAATAGAATTTCATTGATTTTTAAAAAATATTTTATTTATTTGAGAGAAAGAGGCAGAGAGGGCGGGTATGGGTGCACCCGGGCCTTCCGCCACTGCAAACTCCAGGTGTTTGTGCCACTTTGTGCATCTGGCTTTATGTGGGTACTGGGGAATTGAACCCATGCCATCAGGCTTTGCAAGCAAGCACCTTCAACTGAGCCATCTCTCCAGCTCCCAAATTCATTTATTTTTTAACATAGGAAATTCCAGCAAGAAAATACAAACTCAACAACAACAGAGGGCAGTAGTGATAAAGACAACTAGGTGAGTAAAAGTTGATCTTTCTCTAATAGTCTAGTAAACTAAAATTACGAAACATATTCATAGCCGGGCGTGGAGTGGTGGCGCACACCTTTAATCCCAGCACTCAGGAGGCAGAGGTAGGATTGCCTTGAGTTCAAGGCCACCCTGAGACTACATAGTGAATTCCAGGTCGGCCTGGACTAGAGCAAGACCCTACCTCGAAAAAAAACAAAAACAAAACAAAAAACAAACACACACATTCATGGGCTAGATTAACACCCTACCTGAAACCCCCCCCCAAATTAGCATATTCACAAGTTTAAAAGCAATACCTAGCAATAAAGAGTATAAAAGCTCATATCTATAGGAAGTTTAAATTATTATAAATATAAGAAAAATTAGATAAAATTAGACAGCATATTCTGGGCAAGGTGGCAGATACTTATAACCTTAGCAGTTAAGCAAAGCAGAAGGATCAAGATTTTGGGTTCTGCCTGGGTCCCAAATACAGCAGGAATATTCTATGTAATGTACCTCCCTATTTTATTAATTTCATTGTTTCTGTTGCCTATTACATTACTACAAGGCCCATGCCAACTTTGCAACCCAAAACCACTCAGAAAATTTAATCGTCCTGGGTATTACTCAACAACATATTTAAAAAGAAATAAAGGAGACAATTTTCAAACAATTTCTTCTCTGGGTATTTGGCAAATAATATACAATCTTAACACAGTCTTTGGAATATGCATAAATAATAAAGAATACACCTAAGATAAGAAATATCCCATCTGGGGCTGGAAAGATGGCCTAGTGGTTAAGGCATTTGTCTGCAAAGTATAAGGACCCAAGTTCAATTCCCCAGTACCCACATAAAGCCAGTGGCACACGTGTCTGGAGTTCCTTTGCAGTAGCTGGAGGCCCTGGTGTGCCCATTCTCTCACCATCTGCCTGCTTGCCTGCCTCTCTCTCTCTCTCTCTCAAAAAAAAAAAAATCCCATCAAGGCCATCCAGGCTAGACTGAGACCCTACCTCACAAAAGAAAAGAAAAAGAGGAAATTAAGAAGTATACACCAATGTTTGGAGATCCTAACTTATTTCTTGTATGTGCTATTCTTGGCCAGCAATCCTTTAGGCTGGGTAAACACCCAGACAAGATGTCAAATTTTCTAGAAAATCTTCTCTGAGAACTTTACATATGTTTTGTTCCTATAGAGCTGTGGACTGAACTACAGACAGACCTTGTGCATGGTAGACAAACACTCAAACACTGACCTGTTCCCTCAGCCCCTTGCTGATACCTTGAAGACTAAGATGTGATAGAAATAGAAGGAAGGGCTGTACAGATGGCTCAGCAGTTAAGGAGCTTGACTGCAGAGCCTAATGACTAGGTTCAATTCCCCAGTAACAATGTAAAGCAAGACGTACAGGGTGGCGTGTGCATCTGGAGTTTGCAGCAACCAGAGACCCTTTCTCTCTCTCATCTTTCTCTGCTTGCAAATAAATCACATTAAAAAAAAGAAATAGAAGGTATCGGATTGGGACATATGATATCAGTTATTACTTGGAGTGTATGTAATCACATTTGGAACTGAATGGATTATATTTTGGTGGTGCTGGGGCTCAAACCCAGAGCCTTGCAGGTACTAGGCAAACACACTACTATTTGAGCTACATCCTCAGCCCTCGGTGTTTTGAGATAGTGTAGCCCATGCTAGCCTTGAACTACAGATCTTACTGTTGAGGTGACAAGCATGTGCCATTGTACCATTATTTCACCACCACAACCTATTGGCACAATCATTATTCTTTATATTTTCATGACACAATCCATTCATTTTCTCTGAAGTAGATTTTTTTGTTTCTGTGTTCAAATGTTTCAGTCACAAGTAGTTAAAGGCAAAAACACAGAAGGTTGGAAGTATCACTTAATGCCCATAGTGAATTCCAGGTCAGCCTGGGCTAAAGTGCGACCCTCACTCTACATAGATATATAGATACGTATAAACATACCTACATATATGTATCTATATATGGTTGTATAATACACTGAGCTAGCTCTCAGCCATACGTACAGTGGACTGTTTCAACTGCTCATTCTAGCGCATCCATCCATCCCTTATCCCAGCAGCTCATCCCCACGCTCTCCTCTGCAGGCCAGGGAGCAGGTGAGCGAGGGTGGGACCCACAGGACCACCGCAGGTCCCCGGGCCGTGTCCCCGGAGGAAGGACCGCGCGTGGGTCCCCGGGCCGTGTCCCGGGAGGAAGGACCGCGCGTGGGCCCCCGGGCCGTGTCCCCGGAGGAAGGACCGAGCGTGGGCCCCCGGGCCGTGTCCCCGGAGGAAGGACCGCGCGTGGGTCCCCGGGCCGTGTCCCTGAAGGAAGGACCGTGGGTCCCCGGCCCGTGTCCCCGGAGGAAGGACCGCGGTGACGGCGGCCGCAGTACCTGCAGGACCGCCCTCATCTTCTCCATGAAGGGGCGGAAGTCCTCGGCGGGCACGTCGGGGTACAGCTGGCCGCGCAGCAGCTCCTCCGTGATGCCCGCGTGCCCGTGGAACGCGCTCTGCGCCAGCCCGCCCAGCAGCCCGCTCAGGGCCCGGCCGCCCTCCAGCTCGCCCGCCATGATGGGAGCTCCCGTCCTGCTCCGCGCTGCTGGCTGCCTGCGGTGACGGTGGCCGGGAGGAGCCAGAATAGTTTGGGCGAAGGCACGGAGGGACTCTGAACACTGGTTCCTCTAGAATCGTAGTCACGGCGCCCAAGTTTGCTCGGCTTCCTACTGGCTGGTCCTGAAATAAGATTTAAAAGAGACAATGGGGCAGGCCAGGGCCTTCAGCCGCTGCAAAGGAACTCCAGATGCATGCTGCACCACGACAGGAATCAAACCGGGGTCCTTGAGCTTTGCAGCAAAGCGCCTTAACTGCTGAGCCACCTCTCCAGCACTAAAGTTTTTGGTGGCTTTTTTTTTTTTTTTTCTTCGAGGTAGGGTCTCGCTCTAGCCCAGGCTGACCTGGAATTCACTGTGTAGTCTCAGGGTGGCCTTGAACTCATGCTGATCCTCCTACCTCTGCCTCCAGAGTGCTGGGATGAAAGGCGTGCGCCACCACGCCAGGCTCTAAATGTGTAGCCCAGGCTGGCCTCGAACTCATGATCCTCCTGCCTCCGCCTCTTCAGCAATATCCTACCAGCATGTGCCACCACAACCGGCTCTCTGTCTTTCTCATGAATAAATATGTAAAAAATAAACACAGAAGCATCTGGGTGAAACATCATAGAACAAATAGAGCTAACAGACATCGACAGAACATTAAATTCAAGTGCTTATTTTCAGCAGCACATGCAACTTTCTCTAAAATAGAACATATATTAGGATACATAGCAAATCTTAACAAATGTAGGAAAATTAAAACAATACCTTGTCCTCCATCTAATCACAATGAGATAAAACTATAAATCAACAGCAAGAAAGACTACAAAATATAATGATGAATGGGTCATTGAAGAAATCAAGAAAGAAACCAAAACATTGCTAGAACTGAATGATAATTAAAACACAATATAACCATAACCTATGGGGTATGATGAGGGAAGTCCTAAAGGGAAATTTATAACAAAAATAAGGCTGGGAATATTGCCATACTTGCTTATAAGGTATTTTATAGAGCCATAGTAGCCACACAGCTCTTTCTCTCTCTCTCTCCTTGAAAATGAATAAATGAACTATTTAAAAAAAAAGAAATGGACAGATGCTCCTTGTTCTGGTAAGGAAGGTTGTTTCCTGTGGGTGAATTCTGCGGGTCAGGCATAGGCGTGGCGGGGAGACAAGGGCTGCGTTACCACGACTGGCCGCGTGAGGACGCCCTCGTGCCGTGCGCGGTCCCGGAAGCCCCGGATGTCCGTGCGCAACCCCCTGGCCCGGCGCACCGCGGCCAGCTTCTACGTCATACGCGCGCCGCGCCTAGCCTTCTACGTCACACGCGCGCCTTGCTTCCAGCCAGGCCCCCTTCGTCCGCTTCCGCTTCCGCTCCCGCGGGCGCCGCGTTCTGGAACGTTCGCAAAGGCGGCGGGGCCGAGACCGTTAGTCCAGCGCCGGAATCCGCGTCCATCCGTCCTTCCCGAGCCCGCGCGGACTTCATCGAGGGTGTCATGCCGGAGAACGTCGCCCCCCGGAGCGGGGGTCCCCTCGGGGGTGCGGGCAGCCGCGGGAAGGGCGCCTACCAGGACCGGGACAAGCCGGCCCAGATCCGCTTCAGCAACATCTCCGCGGCCAAAGGTACCGGCGGCCTCACAGTCACGCGATTCGCGCCGTCGTTGTGCTAATTATCGGCGTTAGTAATTAAGCGATCAGCCGCGTCTGGATCGGGGCGGGTCCATCGCGGGGCTTCTAGGACGGCGCTGGACGTGAAAGACGTTTTGAGTTTTGTCTTTGTCTGTGGTTTAAAGACCCCGGTGCCGGGGTCCCCGCGCGGGTCTCGAGGGATCGTGGGAGAACAAAGCGTGCGCCTCGAGCAGGTGCATGGAGAAGCGAGGTGCGGGATGCGGTCGCGGTGGAGAGGTGGCTCGGAAGTCCGGGTCTCTCGCTCTCCGGCTTCACCTCCAGCCACGCACGCCGCGCACCGCCGCCCGACACCCGGGGGTCCGTGCACACCCCACTCGCGAAGGCGCGGTGGCGGATTCACCGAGTGCAGACATCTGTCCAGCGTGGGGGGCTGGATGGTAAGACAGTCGCCTCCGACTTGGCCCTAAAGGAGCTGGACGGGTCAGGTGGCCAGGCGGGTGGACCTAGGGGTCGTCTGGAAGCTCCCAAGCTCAGGCCTGGCTTCTGGGAATTGAGGTTGTTGGTCGGGTTTGTTGGGGGGTAGCCATAGTTGGGATTAGGGTGTTGAAAGACCCCACCCGAGCCCACGTCCTATTGATGAGCCAGAGTGCCTGCCTTAAGGCAAGAGACACGACCAAGGAAGGTCACCTGTAACCCAAGCAAACTAAGTGAAAAGACATCAGAGAGCAAAAGAGAAAACTACATTTTCTTTTATTTTAAATTTTAAGTAATTATTTGAGAGAGGGAGGTGGACACATGCACCACTTTGCACATGGGGGGGGTCAAACCTGGGCTGGCAGGCTTTCAGGCTTTACAGGCAAGTGCCTTCAACCACGAACCATCTCTCCAGTCCTAGGTTTTCTTTTTTTTGGGGGGGGGGCGTTTGCTTGCTTGTTTTTGAGGTAGGGTCTCAGGATGGTCTTAACATTCACGGAGATCCTCCTACCTCTGCCTCCCAAGTGCTGGGATCAAAGATGTGCCACCATGCCGGGCCTAGTTTTTCTTTATTTGCAAGCAGAGAGAGGGAGAGAATGGGCACATCAGAGCCCCTTGCCCCACTGCGAGTGAACTCCGGATGTATTCATGCATTACTTTCACGTTTGGCTTTACATGGGTACTGAAGAATCAAATCTGGGCTGCCAGGCTTTGTGCAGGTGCCTTTAACCACTGAGCCATCTCTTCAGGCTGAGAAGTAATTTTTCTAAACCAAGACAAAACTCTAAAAAATTAGAGAAGCTTCTGCCAGGTATTTTTTTTTTTTTTTTTTTTTTTTTTTTTTTTTTTTTTTTTTGGTTTTTCGAGGTAGGGTCTCACTCTAGCCCAGGCTGATCTGGAATTCACTCTGTAGTCTCAGGCTGGCCTCGAACTCACAGCAATCCTCCTACCTCTGCCTCCCAAGTGCTGGGAGTGCTGGGATTAAAGGCGTGCGCCACCATGCCCGGCTCTCTGCCAGGTACATTTTTATTTTAATTCTGAGAGCTACTTTATTTTGGTGTCTCCCACGCAACTCCAAGTTATTATTGGTACCTTTGTTAATGGTGAGGAAAGTCACACACATTCATTCATAAAGTACTATCCGTTCTAGAACTATTCAGCATAAGTAATTTAGCAGAACCTATTTTGTTCCTACTTTGTGCTCGCTTGCATTTTAAGCTTTGAAGAGATGTTAAGAAAACCAAGATACTGTGTTTATTGAGATAGTGGATATCTTTCTAGTCTTGGTTGGTCATGGTGTGAGGAGTGTTCCTGGAGTCAGTATTAATTAGGAACTGTAGACCAAAGTCACATATGTAAGATGTATTAACCTTTGACTATTCATAAATGTGGGCAAAAGTATACTTGTGGAATGTAGAGAAATGGACTAGGGCACAGTCCTATGGGTCTGCAGTGCAGTGGAGTGTCTGTCCATCCAGCCCACTTCCTGTTTACATGCTGAATTAGCAAAGTAGAAACAAAGTAGTTTAGAAGATAAAACCTAATAAACTCCTAGGCCAGCGCACTAGAATAAAATTGTTAGTTAATAATAGCTTTGATAATTAATGAGTATAACTTGGAATGAAAGTCTATATAACTAAATACATTGGTTGACTGAAGGCCATGATTTGTTAGTTTCATAACAGTTTATTGCTGTAGAGCATTTTCAGAGGTTATAATTGGTTTGTGCTGCTAATGTTACTATTTCTCCTGAGTTATCTGTATACCACCTTTGTGCTACTGAACCAGAATTCTTTGATCTCAACGGATTATGTTCTTTTTTTTTTTAATATTTTATTTATGAGAGAGGGGGGGGGCACTGCAAATGAACTCCAGACACATGCGCCCTCTTGTGCATCTGGCTGTATATGGGCACGGGAATCGAACTCTGGTCCTTCTGCATTGCAGGCAAATGCCTTAATCGCTAAGCCATCTCTTCAGCCCGGATTATGTTCTTGTAGAGGAGAAATATGTTAGTTTTATAGTATGCTAGAACCATTAAGGAATAGAGAAAATAATACAGTCCTTAATCAGAAGTTAGAACTAGATTTTGCTTTTTGTTTTGTTTTTTTTTTTTCAAGGCAGTGTCTCTAGTCCAGGATGACTTGAAACTGAGTTCGACCCAGGCTAGCCCTGAACTCAGGGCAATCCTTCCTCTTGAGTGCTGGGACTAATGCATGCGTCACCAATCCTGACTTGTACCGTTTTGATATTTAAAAGGAATCCTTAAAATATATTCTGCCATAGGCATATAGCCCATGTGAAGTAAGTAAGTTTAAAAGGAATGAAGTGAAGTAATTAGTAATTGGGGTAATTAGGCATAAATATTCATTAGTGGGCATAGGAAACTCTTAATGTACCATATATTGATAAAGAAGAATTTGAGAAAAGAAACACTTTGCTTTTGCTTTTTAAAGAGTCTAGGTTTATTTCTTTCTTTCTTTCTTTTTTTTTAAACAGCGGTTGCTGATGCCGTAAGAACAAGCCTTGGACCAAAAGGAATGGATAAAATGGTAAAGTTAAATCATTCTTTACTTACCAAGTACGCCTGTTAAAATTGCAAGGTAGCATGAAAAGTTAAGCTATACTGTTTAGGGGCTGGGGAGTAGGGGTGTGTGTGTGTGTTTGTGTGTGTGTTGCCTGCTATAGATACAAAACCATACCCAGCTCAGCTTCACAACTTTTCATTTGATAGACTAGAAGTAATTTTTATGGATGTGCTCTCACACTCAGTGCTACGTAGCACCCAGCCACTGACAGAACGAAATGGAATGAATGCACAGATCGTGAATGCTCTGAGTGTTCCAAAGCCTGTGCCTTCTACCCCTGCGTTCATCCTGTAGAGTGTACTGCAAGACCATTGTCTTCATAATACCTGGTGCTCTCTTAGGGGCATTTACATTAGAAGTGTGTTGCTCCTTTTTAGTTTGAACCAAAAACTAGTGATTATTTATGGTATCATTCCTATCTTTTATGTGTGTTTGTATTTTAAATATTTTTATTTACTTGAGAGAAAGTGAAAGCATGAGTGTGCCAGGGCCTCTTGCTTCTGCAAATGAACTTCAGACACACTTGACACTTGTGTATCTGGCTTTTTGTGGGTATTAGGGAATCGAACCTAGACCATCAGGCTTGGCAAGCAAGCACCTGTAACTACTGAGCCATCTCTCCAGCCCCGGAGTATTCTTGAATTATTAGACTAATGTAAGGAAAGAATTGAAATTAAGCACTGTGAAAACACACTTTCTGTAGTATGAAGTAGAAAGATTGAGTAGAACTTTTAGAATACTGCTAAAATTAAGGAAAAACATTTTTCAGATTCAAGATGGTAAAGGTGATGTGACCATTACAAATGATGGTGCCACCATCCTGAAGCAAATGCAGGTGTTACACCCAGCAGCAAGAATGGTGAGTATGATTAAAAGTTTGGTTTTTTAGTCCCAAGGTGATGGTAAGAGATAGGATGGTTAATCAAAACTTATCAAAGCAAAAGGTCCAGAGGCTACAAAGAACTCAATGTTAAGTCCAGACTGCCATGGTTCAGGGAGCAATGTGGAAGAGGGGGGAAAGATGTTAGAGCCACACACACCCCCCACTAACTGGGGCCCTTATGACACTGCCAGCTAAGGAGGCCCCCAGGGTAATAGGAGTTAGGGGTAGGGGGATAATATATATATCCTGCTATAAATATAAAAAATTTAAAAAAAATATAAATATATAAAAAAATATAAAAAAATTTAAAATTTAAATTTATTGATAGCTTCCATAATTATAGACTATAAACCATTATGATTCCCTTCCCCATATTTTCCCCCTCTCAATTAGTCTCTTATGTTTCTGTATCATCATCCCTTCCTCCCATTATGTGTAGGTATTATCAGGCACTGTGAAATCATGAATATCAAGGCTATTTTGTATCTGGAAGTTTGCGTTGTAAGCAGTCCTACCCTTCCTTTGGCTCTTAAAATCTCCACCACCTCTTCCACAATAGACCCTGAGCCTTGGAAGGTGTGATAGAGGTGTCCCAGTGCTGAACATTCCACTGTTGTTTTTTCTCAGCACTATGGTGTCTTTTGTGTTGTCCCAGTGGTCACCATCTGAAAAAGAGAAGCTTCTCAAGCCAAGCGTGAGAGTAGCATTATTCTTTGGGTATGCTTTAAAATTATTTTTTTAAGGTTTTTTTTTTTTTTTTTTTTTTTTTTTTCAAGGTAGGGAGATATGTACCCCTGGCTGTTCTGGTACTCACTGTGTAGCCCAGGCTGGTCTCCAACTTGTAGCAATCCTACTGCCTCAGTCTCTTGAGCTGGGATTATAGGCATGTGCTACCATACCTGGTTAAGAGTTTTGTTTTATTTTGATTTTTGTTTTTATCTAGGTAGGGTCTCAGTCTAGCCCAGGCTAACATGGAATTCACTATGCAGTCTCCCACCGCTGCCTCCAGAGTGTGCCTCTCTTTTTGTTTTTAATCTCTGTGTGTGTACACGTATGTATACATGTGTGGAAGTCAGAAGTCAACTTCAGATGTTGATACTCACCCTCCCCCTTGTTTGAGGCAGGATCTCCTAGCTATTCTCCCCTGTTTGCCAGGGTAGTTTGCCCATAATCTTCTGATTTTCCTATCTCCACCTCCCATCTTGCTGAAGGCATGCTAGAATTACAGACGTGCTACCATATGAAGTTGTGTTTTTACATAGGTACTGGGGATCCTCTGTGTAACACTTTATAGAAAGCTGTCTCCCCAGGCCACAAGTGGCTTGTTTTTAAGTGTTTGATACTTAAATTTATTTGATGCTGTTTAAACATGTTTTTGTTTTTTCATTATTCTAAACTAGCACATTTTTTAAAGGATACAGTGCATGTGCCATACTGTTGAGCAGGAGGAGATAAAAATAAATAGTGCTTTTATAGTACACAGTGTTAATTGTTAGATGATATGGTGGTTTGATTTAGGTGTTCCCCATAAACTTATGTGTTCTGAATGCTAGGTCCCTAGCTGAAGGCAGTTTGGGAATTAGAGCCTCCAAAGGAGGTGTGTTGTTGGGGTGGGCATGTGTGTAATAGCCAGCTTTCCCTTGCTAGTGGTTAGCACACTCTCCTGTTGCTGTTGTGCAGCTGATGTTGGCTAGGAGGTGATGTCCAGACTCTGTTCATGTCATGTTTTTCCCTGCCTTCATGGAGTTTCCACTTGAGTCTGTAAGCCTATATAAACTCTTCCTATAAGCTGCTTTTGGTCAGATGCTTTGTGGCTGCAACAGACGAGAGCAAAATAATTTTTCTTGGTTGCTTAGGGGGTGCTAACTGAGCCATCATCCCATCCCCAGTCCATGGGAGAATTTTTGAGAACTTTTCGTTACAATCCACAGTCTGGACTAGAAATGCTGTAAATTGTAGAAATCTTTTTTGTTGTTGTTGTTTTTTGAGGTAGGGTCTCACTCTAGCCCAGGCTGACCTGGAATTCACTATATAGTCTTAGGGTGGCCTTGAATTCATGGTGATCCTCCTACCTCTGCCTCCCAAGTGCTGGGATTAAAGGCGTGTGCCACCAAGCCCAGCTTAATTTAGAAATCTTATAGAAAGTTTCTAAGTAGAATTTTGTGTGCCACAAACATCAATTTTCATTCTTAGTGGATCCTGAAGTAGGCAATAAGAAGTCAAGAATATACTGAATCTTTATATTCTGTGTTACACTGATAATTAGAATTTGTTATTTTTGGGTTCTCACATTCTTAACATCTTGGCATGTTCTGTTCACAAAGTTGGTGGAGCTGTCTAAGGCTCAGGATATAGAAGCAGGAGATGGTACTACATCAGTGGTCATCATTGCTGGCTCTCTCTTAGATTCCTGTACAAAGCTGCTTCAGAAAGGTAAGTAGAACATGCATATATTTCTAAGAAAGGCAGAAATGTTTTTTATGAAAAAAAAAAACCAAGTTATTTTAAAGTAATACAGGATTTTAAGATTTAATTTGAAGGGCCCGGAGAGATTACTGAAACATTTGAAAGGTGATTGCTTGCATAGCCTGATGTCCCAGGTTAGATTCCCCAGTACCCACAGAAAGCCATACACATAAAATGACCCTTGCATCTGCAGTTTGCAGGGACAAACAGCCTTAGTGCACCCATTTTCTCTCTATATTCATCCATCTATCTGCATCTCAAAAAATTATTTGCAAGCAGAGAGACACATGCCAGGACCTTCATCCACTGCTAATAAACTCCAGACACATGCGCCACTTAGTGCATCTGGCTTACATGGGTACTGGGGATAGAATGCTTTCTAAGGCTCTGGAGGCAAGCATCTTAACAGCTGAGCCATCTAGCCCTCAGAATATTTTTCTTTTTTTCTTTGAGGCAGGGTCTCACTCTAGCCCAGGCAGACTTGGAATTCACTGTGTAGTCTCAGGGTGTCCTCTTATGGCGATCCTCCCCCAATTTTCTATTTGCTTCTGATTTTTGTATGGTACTCAGAATTTTGCTTTAAAAAAATAAATGATGGTGGTACTAGTAACGTAAGATTTAAAAACACATACATTTATATATGAGAGTATGCCAGGGCTTCTTGCACCATAGAAGGAACTCCAGATATATGTGTCACTTTGTGCCTCTGGCTCTACATGGGTACTGGGAAATTGAACCTGGGCTGGCAGGCTTTGCAAGCAAGTACCATTAACCACTGAGCCTGTCTCCTCAGTTCCTTAATGTATAAGACTCTTGTTTTTTTGAGGTAGGGTCTCTAGCCCAGGCTGACCTGAAATTCACTATGTTGTCTCAGGGTGGCCTTGAACTCATGGTGATCCTTCTACCTTTGCCTCCCGAGTGCTGGGATTAAAGGTGTGGGCTGCCACGCCCGGCTTAATGTATAAGACTCTTGAGAGATAATTTGGGAAAGAAAATAGGGCTCTTGCTTTGATAATTAGTGTTTATTCATAGTGATTCGATTAAACTTATACACAGATGTGATGTTTTGAAAAGTATAAAATTTTTAAGTATTACGTGAATATGTAATTGATCTGTTTCAAAATAAGCGGAAGTAAGTTATTAGCCATAATTAGCAGTTTAAGGTTACTTAAGCCATTATATTTATAATGGAAACCTAAATCTGTTGGTATTGAGTATTTGGAGGCACAGGGATATAGCTGATAGTTTGTTTGCTCAGGTTTTGGCTCGATCCTAGCACCATAGGGGAAAAGGAGGGAAGGGGGAGATATTTGGCTACCTTGACATTTTAATGTTAAAACATTTTTAAAATTAAGACATGTGTTTTATCTATCATAATTATTTCACAAATGCCAGGGATTCATCCAACTATCATTTCCGAGTCATTCCAGAAAGCTTTGGAAAAGGGTATTGAAGTCTTGACTGACATGTCTCGTCCAGTGGAATTGAGTGACAGAGAATCTTTGTTAAATAGTGCGACTACTTCATTGAATTCAAAGGTGAGATGCGGCGAGCTCCTTGACCAGCGAGGAAGAACAACCACCACTGGAGGATTCTTCTCAAATCACACTTTATTGGAGAGCCTTTTGATTGATTGAAGGGAGAGCAGGAAGTGGGGGGGGGGAGCGCTAGAAGTCAGCTGCTTATAAAGGGATTAAGGACACGGGTTGCCCCATGATTGGCTGATACCAACTTGCCACCACCAGGCGCCACGGGATTGGCTAGGGACAGTTATATAACTCGCACATGCGCAGAGCCAAAGGCACATCTTTCTCAAAGCATTGCCTAATATGGAGTTGTTTACCACTTAGCTGCAAGGAAGTGGGCGCCATCTTGTAATGGCGATCGTCCCGGCTCCCTGCAGTGAGATAAGCCTCCTGAGACACTTAAATTATAGCTAATGGTGTTTCGATGCTGTAATTCCTGGTGCTATAAAATACATAGATTGTCAGAAACGACTGCCCATCCACCATCTATCTTTCAATTAACACCTGTGCCACTTTTCTTAATTATTAAACCTAAAGCAGCCATGTTTCTTGGGAAATAAAATGAAATAAAAAAATAATGGTAATCTGGATAGTCAGATGTTGTACTAATAAAAGCAAGCATACATATAGTTATTTATACCCCTGGTGGAACTGAATGGATTTATCCCTATGAGGGTGTGTTTGGTTGTATCCACAATACACCGACGATGCTATAACAAGTTCTTCTACCTGTCTTTTTTTAAAATCACAACTTTTTTACTGTGTTTCAAATTTAGGTTGTCTCTCAGTATTCAAGTCTGCTGTCTCCTATAAGTGTAAATGCGGTGATGAAAGTGATCGACCCAGCCACAGCTTCTGGTGTAGATCTTAGAGATATTAAAATAGTTAAGAAGCTTGGGTAAGCATCTCAAATTACAACTTAAATATTGCCAAAAACTGGTTAAACGAAAGAGCCAGGCATAGTAGCTTAATGCCTGTAATGTTAGCACTTGGGAGGCTGAGACAGAAGGATCACTGAGTTTAAAGCCAACCTGAGCAACAGAATGAGACCTTGTGTCAAAAAGCCGAAAATGAAAAAATAGGCTGTCCACCTTTCTGAGCCAATAGAAGTAGCTTAAGTGAAAACAACTGAGGGCTGGGGAGATGACTCAGTCGTTAAAGGTGTGTGCTTGCAAAGCCAGGAAGGAGGTTCAGATGTCCAGATGTGATGCCCTAGTGCCCACATAAAGACAGATGCAGAAAGTGGTACATAATGTCTGAAGTTATTAACTGAAAGCTGAAAAACTTTTCTTTTGTTGAGAACTTGTTTTAATGTGGGTTTTGTTTAGATTATGATGGTAGAAATGGAGAACTAATGAATGTGATACACATAATCACTTGCTATTGGACTGATGACTTGTTTTTAACTTTCTTAGTGGCACAATTGATGACTGTGAGTTGGTGGAAGGTCTAGTTCTCACTCAAAAAGTGGCAAATTCTGGTATAA
The DNA here is from genome assembly GCA_004024765.1 of Zapus hudsonius. Classification (NCBI taxonomy): domain Eukaryota; kingdom Metazoa; phylum Chordata; class Mammalia; order Rodentia; family Dipodidae; genus Zapus; species Zapus hudsonius. Next base: position 32,527 of record PVHP010007405.1, on the reverse strand, counting down.
CCAGAGTGGAGAAGGCTAAGGTTGGCCTTATTCAGTTTTGCTTATCTGCTCCCAAAACAGATGTAAGTAAAACACAAAACTGATTTTCTATTTATTTTTCAAGTTTCTAGTAGTTAAGATATTTGTTCTTGGGACTGGAAAGATGGTTCATTGGTTAAAAGCACTTGCTGCCCTGGTTCAGTTCCCAAACCACCCACTTAAGCAATACACAAAACATGGTGTAAGCAACTGTCATTTGTGTGCAGTGGCAGGAGGCCTTAGTATGCCCATACACATACATACACATGCAAATCAATGAAAATATTTCTTTTTAAAATGTGCTCTTAAAGGGTTTAGTAAAATAGAGACAAAAATAGAAATTCTTGCTGCTACAAGTAGCAAATCAGATAAAGACAACAATTTTAAGGGTGTATATAAGTAGTAAATGTTAATGAAATTTTCAGATTCTTTTTAGCTTTCTGAAAATAGAAATCTTTTTTTTCATATATTTATTTGCAAACAGAGAGAATGGGTAATTAGTACCTCTTCACTACTGCAAATGAACTCCAGATACATGCACTACTTTGTGCATCTGGCTTTACGTGGATACTGGGGAATCATACTGGGGGTATTAGGTTTTGCATGCAAGTAAGTGCCTTAACTCCTGAACCATCTCTGCAGCCCATGAAAATAGAAATCCTAAGTCAGTTTAATATTCATACTGGGAAGAAATTGCTTTTTATTCAGCATATTATATATATATATATTAATGATTTTTAAAAAATATTTTATTCATTTTCAAGCAGAGAAAGAGAGAGAGGACGGACACATATGTGGGTACTGGGGAATTGAACCCGGGGGCCCTAGGCACCAGAGGCAAGTGCCTTAACCGCTGAGCCATCTCTCCAGCCCCCACCATATTATATTTTGATTGTACTTTTCTCTAAAAATGATTGGCACCTCAAATTTTTTTTTTCTTTTGTTAACATACAGGTTTCCTGTTCAGCCTTTGTTTCTCAAAAAAGCTTAGCCTATACAAAAATTAATGTTTGTATTGATAAAATTAAGATTTGTCCTTGTTCTCAATATATGACTTTCCTGACAAGTTATAGAATATGAAGAAAACTATTATAATTGTTTCTGTAATACATTGTGTGAAGAGAATTAACATTCAGGCAACAGAGTAGTAGTTTGACACTTTTGATTGTCAAAAATGTACTTGCAAACACTGAAGACAGAGGAGCCAGGCATGGGATTACATATCTATAATCTCAGTACCAAGAAGGCAGCAGGAATGCGAATTCAAGGCCAGCCCACTTTATTGATAATCTCCAGATGCATATGCAATATGCCATGGTCATAATGCTATCCTCCACCATCTCTTTTCCCCCTCCGGAATCTTTTCTCTTATCATAACAATAACATAATCATAACAGTGACCTTAAAAGAGAAAGACTGCAGTAGATTGAGTTGAGAGTAAAAGGTTAAAGTTTGTGTATATCTTCCTAGCCATTTTTTCTGTGAACATCTATAAAGCGTTTTGTATTATTTTGGTTGAGTTATTCTGTGCATAATTTCCATAAAAGTCTTTTCAGTTAAGATCATTTGATGTAAATTACCACTGTGTTCTCTTTCCAAACAGATGGATAATCAGATAGTAGTGTCTGACTATGCCCAGATGGATCGAGTGCTGCGGGAAGAGAGAGCGTATATCTTAAATTTAGTGAAGCAAATTAAGAAAACGGGATGTAATGTCCTTCTCATACAGAAATCTATCCTAAGGTCTGAGACAATTTGTTATATATATTAATTATAATTATGTTAGGATACTCAGTGTATTTTTTTTTTTTTTTTTTTTTTTGAGGCAAGTTCTTATTTGAGCCTAGCCTGAGCAGGAACTCACTGTGTTGCCCAGACTGGCTACAGACTTACTGGGATCCTCCTACCTCAGCCTCCCAAGTGCTGGGGTTAAAGGCATGAGCCACTATGCTCAGCTCCTCAGTGGTAATTTTTTAATTAAGAACTTTGATATATGACCATGTTCCCATCTCATTAGTCTCTTGTCTCTGTCCCCATCTCCAAAGGACCCTCTTTCAAAGTAGTCCTGCCTCTGTTGTCTGCTTCCTTTTGTCCTCCATTTCTTCATGTCAAATGTTGATGGACTCGGAACCATGCTGGTCTTGTGAGGGTGCTGGTAGCCACTGTGGGGTCATGAATGCATCAGTTCCTGTAGGTGTACCAAAGCCTATTTACCAATCTTGTGGCTCTGACATTCTTTTGTTCTGTCTTCCACAATCTCCCTTATCCTTAGAGGGTGTAAAAGAAATCCCTCCTTTAGTGTTTAGCTCTCACTTTCTGCTTTGATGAGTTTGAGTTTTCTCATTTTCTTCCATCACCTCTCTAGAGATGGTTCTCTGGCTACTGTGAGAGCAGAGGTCATATTTGTTCTACCACCTCCTTTGCAATGTTCCCTGAGCCCTAGTGGGTGTGCTAGAGATGAGTGGCCCAGTGGTGAGTGTGGGCTTTCTCTTGTTATTTTGATTAGTCTCCCCAGTATAGCCATCTGTAAAAGGGAGATTCTCTGAGCAAAAGTGAGATCAGTGTTAAAGGGGATAAACATACACAATTAAAATGTGTTTAATGGGCATACCTCTTCATTTACCCAGAATACAGAGTATGTTTCCCTCTGTGGTCTGTAACTTTCCAAGCCACAGGCTTTTTGGCTTTATTCTCACTGCCAGGTGTGAATTCCGTCAGTGAACGGGACCTCTGTCCATAGCCACATGCCACTGGGATGAATCTCTAAAACTAGGCACAGTTCTGGGAGGAAAGTATTGAAGCTATAGATCCAGGGGATGTTCCGTAATGGAGAAAGAGGCTGGCCCCCTTTCACAGGTCCAAGCAGAGAGAGAAAAACCCATCACCAGCAACTCCAAAAGTGAGCAAGCACACTCAAAATTAAAAAAAAAGGAACTCCAGGCTTGAGCTCAGACTATTGTTTGCATATGTGTAGCTGGAATTCCAGAAACACCTTAGGGCTAGAGCCTAGGAGGCCAGGCCAAGGTGACACCTCTTCCAGCTTTCTGGCTAGAGACAAATCACAATGGGGATACCCATTCAAACTACCACAGCCTCATACCCAATCGTAACTTACCTGCCACCATTGTACCCTGGGTACGTGTTGTCTTGGCAATTGATTTGGTAGCTTACAGGATTCACTGCTTGTTCAGACTATAGATGACTCCTCCTCCCCCTAGCTTTCCAGGACGATGGCAACTAGCTGGCAGGGAGACGAAGATGGCTTTCATCTCTGTTCCAGCTGGACTTCTCAGTGTCATGTGATTATAACAACAGATTCTCACCATTTAGTTCTGGTGGGTGGTCAAGTGCTTTGGCAGTGACCAACAAGTCATTGTAGGGGGTAACCCTTCTCTGGCACAGTATTTCTGCTCAAAACTGTCCTCCTTTTAAAAAAAAACATAAAACGAAGAGGTAGGAGGGTTTGAGTTTAAGGCCAGCCTGGGACAATAGACTGGGTTCCAAGTCGGGCTGGGCTAGAGTAGGATCCTACCTGAAAAACAAAATCCACCCAAATACCTTTTTGCTAGTGAAGTAGGTTTCTACGGTACTTATTCTTGCACTCTTGAGTTTTATGCATTCATCTTCCTTTTTCCCTGTCCTGTCTAGACCAGTCCACACCTTTTATCTTTCCATCTACTTGCCAGTCTTCTGTCTCCTCCCCAATCCCTCCTGCTTCTCTCTCCAAGCCCCATTCTAGCTTCCTGACCATTACTCCCCACAGTAATTTTTAAGGAAACAATTGAGATGGTTAAAGCACCAGAAATCTAGAATGAATCTTCATTTTTTGAGCATCACTATATTTTTGTTAATATAAATGTTAATTTACTGTAGACTATATAGTCCTTCTAGACCAAGGTGAAAAGAAAATACTAGCCAAATGTAATGGTTTATGACTACCCAGTACTCAAAATACTGTGGCCAGAGGGGTCCAGCCTGGGCTTTTCTACAATCAGCTAGAACCTGATCCTATCTCAGGAAAAAAAAAAAACAATACCTAGGTTGTGGAAATTTTTAAATTAAGTCTGTGGGTGCAGCTTTGTTGGTAAAATGCTTACCTAGTGTCTGCAGAGTCCTTGTTTCAATGAGCAGTACCACATCAACCCTCAGGTCAGGAGGATCAAAAGCTCAAGGTTGTTAGTAACTTTATAGCAACTTACAGAACAACCCAGGGCATATACGACCTTTTCTCAAAAAAAAAAAAACCCTACAATTTAATGATGCCAACACTTGGGAGGCAGAAGCAGGAGCGCTGTGAGTTTGAGGCCACCCTGAGACTACATAGTGAATTCCAAGTCAGCCTGAGCTAGAGTGAGACCTTACATCAAAAAACTAAAAGAATAAAATTAGCTAAAAGGTATTTAGGTGTAAAATCCTGTGATTATTTGCTGCTTTGTATAGATGAATAGTATTAGCTACTTTGAAATGATCCTTTTTTTTCCCCTTTCAGTATTTCTTACAATAGGAAGGCACATTTCCACTGAAATGCTATACCAAAAAGTACTATGGGTGCTCACTTACTGAGTTTTGATGAATAGTGGAAGACTGGGTTCTAATCCAACGTCATCTAATAGCTACTGAAAATTGTTTAGCACTGATAGTAATGTCTATCTTTCTAGCATAGTATTGTTAGAAGGATATTGCCAGATAATTTTATGGTTGCAAATATAAAGAGTCCAATGTAATCACATTTCCAAATTAATAAAGTATCAGTACTTTCATTTAGCCAATTGTGCTAATTTATTAAGAAAAAAATGGCTGGGCATGGTGGTGCCCGCCTTTAGTCCCAGCACTCAGTCAGAGATAGGTAGGAGAATTGCTGTGAGTTTGAGGCCACTCTGAGACTACATAGTGAATTCCAGGAAAAATGACCTAATTACCTTTTCTGTGTTCCACAGTGTTGGGTTACATTTACATTTGTAACTTGTTGTAAGTTTTAATAGGCAGCAAAATGTTTTCTTTCACCGAGTGTAACAAACATTGGTTTTGTATTTTAGAGATGCCCTTAGTGATCTTGCATTACATTTTCTGAACAAGATGAAGATTATGGTGATTAAGGACATTGAAAGAGAAGATATTGAATTCATTTGTAAGGTAAAATGTAAATTATGTAAAAATGCTCATTAACCGCATACTTTTTTAATGTTTTACATATGCCAGGAAGTGCTTATTCTACCATTTACTTACATCCCCAAATATCTGAATGTCTTAGTTTCTGGATTTGATTGGGGGGGGTTGAGGTAGAGTCTCGCTCTAGTCCAGGCTTTCCTGGAATTCACTATGTAGTCTCTCAGGGAGATCTCCTACCCATGCCTTGATTAAAGGCATGTACCACCACGTCCAGCCCTGATACATATGTATATATTATTTTTTCCCCCCAGACTATTGGAACCAAACCAGTTGCTCATATTGACCAATTTACTGCTGACATGCTGGGTTCTGCTGAGTCAGCTGAGGAAGTCAATTTAAATGGTTCTGGGAAAATGGTCAAGGTAACATTATTATAATTAAACTTTCATTTGCATGGTTTTCATTAAATCATTGAAATAGTTAACAACTTTGAAAATTATTCACTGAAGATTACAGGTTGTGCAAGCCCTGGGAAAACAGTTACGATTGTGGTACGTGGATCTAACAAACTGGTGATTGAAGAAGCCGAGCGCTCCATTCATGATGCCCTTTGTGTTATTCGCTGCTTAGTGAAAAAGAGGTAATGAGACCATTACATCACTAACATTTTGAACAGTAGAGCTTCTGGTTTTTTTTTGTTTTGTTTTGTTTTGTTTTTTTTTTTTTTTTTTTTTTTTTTTTTTTTTTTTTTTTTTTTTTTTTTTTTTTTTTTTTTTTTTTTTTTGAGGTAGGGTCTCGCTCTAGTCCAGGCTAACCTGGAATTCACTACATAGTCTCAGGGTGGCCTTGAACTCATGGTGATCCTCCTACCTCTGCCTCCCGAGTGCTGGGATTAAAGCCATGTGCCACCACGCCTGGCAGAGCTTCTGTATTTTGAGGAGCTGGGAATGTAGCTCTGTTAGAATGCTAATGCTAGTGTAGCATGCACAAAGCCTTGGTTCAGTTCCCAGCAGCACTGCAAACTGGGAATGGTGATGGACTGTCATCATAGCACTCAGCAGTGGGGACAGCAGGATCAGAAGCTGAAGGTTCTTTTCAACTACACATCATGTTCCAGGCCAGCCAGGGATATATGAGACCCTGTCTAAAAAAATAAGCTCAGCATGGGTGGCTCCTACTGTTAATCCCAGCACTGGAGAAGCTGAGGTCGGAGGATTGCAGTGAGTTTGAGGCCAGCCTGGGCTACAGAATTGAGTTTCAAGTCAACCTGGATTATAAGATGACTGCCTCAAAAAAAAAAAAATCTATATTTTGACTTGTTAAAGTATAGGAGTAAATTATGAAAAATAGCTTTCTGCTTGATACAATGAAACTAAAAGTAACTTGTGATTTTTCAGAGCTCTTATTGCAGGAGGTGGTGCTCCAGAAATCGAGTTGGCTCTGCGATTGACTGAGTATTCACGAACTCTGAGTGGTATGGAATCCTACTGTGTTCGTGCTTTCGCAGATGCTATGGAAGTCATTCCATCTACACTGGCTGAAAATGCTGGCCTGAATCCCATTTCTACTGTAACAGAACTAAGAAACCGGCATGCCCAAGGAGAAAAAACTACAGGCATTAATGTTCGAAAGGTAGGAACTTAATTATTGTAGAAAATGTTAGCTAGACCTTTTTAAAATAAATTTTGTATCTGTTGGTTGAAAGACTTTGTAGTTAAAAGTAGTATAATTTTGGATTTAAATGAGCCAATGTGTCTTTAAGAATGATTATTACTGAATGAAAATGATAGTGTTGATTAACTCTGCAACTTACCAGCTTTTAGAAGGGTGGGCTGTTCTTAGTTGTAAAAGTAGATCATGCCTCTAAGATCTTTGTGAGGGCTAAGTGCTTTTCTAAGTAGACATTATGTGAATAGTAACCATTGCTCCTTTTGTGAACCTCGGCTAGTGTAGTCCTGACATTTAGGTTAGATTTATAGAGGCTAGAATGAAGTATTGAGGCAAGTATTGATTTTTCTTCCAGTTGACACTAGTAAAGTGTGTTAAATAAGAGGCTAAAAAAGTGTTTTAAAGACTAGAGGCAGGTATAAGTGCTGTGGCTATCAGCAGTACTCTGTGACAAAGGAGACTTCAATAATGACTTTAAGGTGGGGGGAGTATAAAAGATAGATGTAAAGGAGAAAGAATGGACCTGACCTAGTGAGCATTGACTTAAGCATTGAAGGTGTCCTAACATTTAACTACCATAACCACCTGCTGATTTTGCCAGGATATTTTAAAGTCAGTGGTACTTAGAACACTAAACTAAAAACACCCAATATTGATTTGCAGGGTGGTATTTCCAACATTTTGGAAGAGCTGGTGGTTCAGCCTCTATTGGTTTCTGTCAGTGCTTTGACTCTAGCAACTGAAACTGTCCGGAGCATTCTGAAAATTGATGATGTGGTAAGTAAAATAGGTGACCAATTTTCCTGCAAGATCAAAGAGTTTTGGTTTTTTGAGGTGGGTCTCACTCTAGCCCAGGCTGACCTGGAATTCACTATGTAGTCTCAGGGTGGCCTTGAACTCAAGGCGATTCTCTTCCCTCTGCCTCCCTACTGCTGGGATTAAAGGTGTGTGCCACCACTCCCAGCTCAAAAGAGCATTTTTTTTAAGTCTTTATTTTTGCTTAAAGGTTTGCTACTCATCAAGATGATAAAACCTAAGTTTTTTTGTTTTTGTTTTTTTTTTTTGACAGGTAAATACTCGATAATCTGACTGTCAGCAGTGTGGCCACCAGTACTGTTGAAGAGTGGAAGATGATCACCTTGGCCTTCCTTGTCTGGAAGATGACATCCTCCTGGATGTTGTCTTTCAGTAAACGATATGGAAGCAATTTAATGAATATTTGGTTTCAAAAAGCAGGTTAACTTATCACTCAGCACTATTGGTTCTGACACTTTAGAATAAAACGTATACACAGCCTCTTCCCAGTGCTTCACTGTGTTGCTCTGCTTAGTCGCTTATTTAGGCGATGTATGTAATTTTTTTTTAAATTTTATTTATTCATTTTCAAGGAGAGAGAGAGAGAGAGAGAGAGAGAGAGAGAGAGAGAGAGAGAGAGAGAGAGAGAGAGCGCACCAGAGCCACCACCAGTGGTTTATGTGGGTCCTGGGGAATTGAACCCGGGGCCTTAGGCACTGGAGGCAAGTGCCTTAACCTCTGAGCCATCTCTCCAGCCCTGTAATTTTTTTTTTGAGGCAGTCTCATGGTTGGCACTGAGGACTCTGTAACTGAGAGTGACTTTGAACTTCAGGTTTTCCTGCCTCTATCTCCCAGGTGCTGGGATTATAGTCTGTTTTACCATGCCTGATTTATTCATTGCTGGTTTCTGACATGCTAGGCACAAGCACTATCAATTAAGCGACATCCCCAGCCTGGATGGATGATGGGGTTTCTTTCTTTCTTTGAGACAGGGTCTTATACAGACATTGGCCTGGAAATTTAAAAGAAAGAAGTATTCCAACTTGTTGATCATTAATAAATGCCAGTTGCCATAAAAAGTCAAAGCCAGGTATGATGGAAGATTGCTATGAGTTTGAGGCTGGTCTATGGCTACAATGAGTTCTAGGTCAACCTGGGCCAAAGTGAGACCCTTCTTGAGCAAAAACAAAAAATACCAAAATATAAGTAATGACTCTTTTAAAAAATGAAAATGTTTACCCGGTGGTCTAGTTGAGTGGTAGAGCCCTTGCCTAGCATACACAAGGCTGTGTTCATTCTATACCCGAAATGTATATGCATATTTCCAGCAAATTTTAATACAAAAGGTATTTGGGGAGGGTTGAAGAGATAGCACAGCAGTTAAAGGTGATTGCTTGCAAAGCCTGCCAGTCCAAGTTGTATTCCCCAGCCAACCATGTAGAACCAGACCCCAAAAGTTGCACATGCATTTGGTATTTGCCAGGGGCAAGAACTACACATTCAACTTTTTTTGAAAGGTATTTTTAGCCAGTTTATCTTGGTAAATGCTTTTATACATTTTGATTACCACTGCTGCTACTGGTCAGTCTGGGTGTTTCCAGGTTTTTGGCATCTTCATTGAGAACTGAACACACATCATGAAGCAGCAAGAAACAAAGGGAGGGACTTAGAGACATGGCTCAGCAGTTAAAGGCACTTGCTTGCAAAGCCTGGTGGCCCATGTACAACCCAATTTCAGTTCCCCAGCATCCACTGTCTTGTAGTATCTTGCTGCAGAGTACTACCAACGTGAGCCCTTGTCTGCACACACTGCTTAGATCTGTGTGCTAATATTTTTAAAAGGTCATTTAATACTGATCAATCTAATGGTAAATAGACATTACAATTCTAAGCATATTTGCACCAAACATGGGTATACTCAAACACAACTAGATGTAAAATCACAGATTATGCACAATGGTGGTAGTGACTTCAATACCCACTCAACCACTGACAGGACATCCTGGTGAAAAGACATGTTCAGAACATAAAATCTAGTGCTACAGAATGCATTCTCAGCAGTCTATGCAACCTTGTCTCTAAGTTGAACATGTATTAGGACACAAAGCAAATACAAGAGCATTGAAATAATTCTGAACTCCACCCACTCACGTTAGGATAAAGCTACTAGAAAGACTACAGACCACACAGGCTCATGGAAATTAAACAATTGAACTATTAAGCAATGAATGGTAAAGAAATATAGAAGAAAAAAAATTTTCTAGAATTATAATAGCATACCAAAACTGTTGACACACTGTTGTTGACAGTGCCCATGTTATGAAGTTAGAAGGCACCTTTAATCCCAGCACTCAGGAGTCTTGGATAGGAGGATTGCCATGAATTTGAGGCTAGTTTAGGCTGCAGAGTGAATTCCTTGGAATGAACCTAACTAAAGAAGTGAGGGGCCTCTACAAAAAAAACTTCAAACTCTCCAGAGAAATTGATGCTGGGAAATGGGAAGACATTTCATGTATAAGAAAGACTTACAAAAGCATTCTACACATTTCTTGTTTTGAGGTAGGGTCTCAGTTTAAGCACAGGCTGACCTGGAACTCTGCAATCCCAGGCTAGCCTTGACCTCACAGCAATCCTACCTCTGCCTCCCAAGTGCTGGGATTAAAGGGGTGCACCACCACACCCGATTAAAAAAACATTTTAAAGATAAGGTTTAAATAAAAACTTTATCCTCAGCTATCAGAAAAATGCAAATTTAAACGACTGATATTCTATCTCACAAGTCAATGAAAGAAGTGACCGTTTTGGTGAGGGCTTGGAGAGAGGATCCCTTCTCTATTGGTGGGAAGTAAACTAATGGAGTCATTTTGGAAATCATTGTGCAGGTTTCTGAGATAGCTAGAAGTAGGTCTACTGTATAACCCAGCTAGTCCACTGGAGCATACATACCCTAAGGCCTCTACACTGTCATGTAGAGATACTCATGCTTAGATGTTTATTGCTGCTCTATTCATAATAGCTAAGAAAAGGAACCAGCCTAAATACCCATCAATTGATGGACAGTGAAGATGTAGTAAATACGCACAGTGGTGTTTCATTCACCTGTAAAGGAAAAATTTGCCAGAAAACAGTGGGGCCTGGTGTGCACGCCTTTAACCCCAGCACTTGGGAGGCAGAGATGAGAGGATCACCACAAGTTTGAGGTCAGCCTGGGACTTCATAATGAAATCCAGGTCAGCCTGGGCTAGATAGAGTGAGACCCTCTGTTGGTGAAAAACATCTGGACCATGTAGGAATTGTATGTTGCATGCCATCCACATCATGTAACTTCACTTGTGGCTTTAATAGTTTCCTACCTCGGAAAAAAAAAAGTTTGGGCAGATCACAGGAAAAGCTCAATGCCGGCTGTGGGGTACTTTCCAGTGAGTTTGGGTCAGTGAGACTCCTGATGTCTCCAAAACACTGCAGACTATTGCCAAGGCTCTTGGTTGCCCAGAACTAGATGCTTGAAGCCTTGTGCAGGAGCTGAGCTGAACACCATCCTGCTGACTACTGTCAGGATGCTGGAAAGAGCTATGCGTTATCTTTACCAGCATTGAGTCCCAAAAGAGTTTAATGACTTGCTAGCCAGGCTACATGTGCCAACTGGTGCAATGGTGGCATGTCTTAATGGGGAAAACCAACTGCTCTCTGATCGGACCTGAGGCTTGCTCCATGAGAGGGAATCCATGTCTGCTGCTCAAATTCTTTTCATAATCTTTTATAGTTTTGCTTAGAAAACATGTATTTTTCTCTTTGTAGCAGAAAGTGAAAATGCTTCCTTCACCAGCCAGCATTATTGAGCTCCAGGTCACACAAAATGAACAAAGATGTCAAACTTTTCCTTGTTTCCTTTCTTCCTCCCTCTCTCCTGCCCTCCTTTAGTAAAGGTTTAAGTAACTGTGATGTTCTGGGCAGGCCCTGAGGTTCCAGGATTTCACAGTGATCTAGGAAACACTCCAGCTCTCATGGAAGACAATGCCATCTATAAAATCAGATAGAGGAGTAATGCCATTTTACATAAGATCAGGAGCAGCCCCAGTGGAGCTAAGACATAGGGAGTCTGTCTGTCTTCTAGAGGAAGAATGCCTGATGTAAGAATGTCTGGGGAATTTAGGACGCGCAAAGCCAGGGAGGCTGGAAGGACAAACCAGGGAGAGTGGTAAGTAGTGCTCTCAGAAAGGCAAAGGGAACCTGTGGCTTATGAAGATGCTTGAAAGTTTCTCTCAAACTTTTTGGCATTTCATCTTCAACCCATTCCAAGCCTCGTTTCTCTGGTCTTTTTTTTTTTCCTTCTCCATAGGAATTGTATGTTCCACGCCATCCACATCATCATGTTCCTTCATTTGTGGCTTTAATAGCCCCCTATAATTTGTTCTAGGCTGTAAAAACCTGACACAGAACAGGATGCCATGTGACCTGGAACCCCAGATGGGATGGCCTGCTCTTGAAAAGAAATTATCTCTCCATTCAGCATTTAAAGAGGCTAAAAGAAAACAATAATGAGATCCTGAGGTATCCAGGGTAGCTGTTGGGTGACATGCTCAGCCCCTTGAAGCCTAACAAGTTCCTAGTTCACGGATCTTGGGTGTGTTTGTCGGGGCTTCTCCACATCAGAGAACTCACTGGGCAATAGTTGGCCTCTGCTAAAAGTTTAATTGTGGAGATGAGTTGCTAGTCATAATCTTTTATTTCATAGGCATTTGTTAAATGCACATTTTGTACCAGGCATTGGGTTACACTCTGGGAATATAAAAATAACTTGTATTTGACCCCATAGATAGCTCAGAAGACAGCTGAGAGCCCAGCTCACCATAACACATGTAAATAAGTCAGGGATGTCCAACTTTTTGACATTGTAACATTGTTATCTACAAATGTGATGGGCCAGTCATAGCTCTCCTGGGACACGTGTCCTGAAAGCCATAGGTACAACATGCCTATTAAAAAGTAGGGTTGGGCTGGAGAGATGGCTTAGCGGTTAAGGCACTTGCCTCCAGTGCCTAAGGCCCCAAGTTCAATTCCCCAGGACCCACATAAGCCAGACCCACAAGGTGGTGGCCCTGGTGCGCGCTCTCTCTCTCTCTCTCTCTCTCTCTCTCTCTCTCTCTCTCTCTCTCTCTCTCTCTCTCTCTCTCTATCTCTCTGCTTAATAAAGAAAAAAAAGTTCTCTAAAAAGTAGGGTTTGGGGGTTGGGGAGATGACTGGTTAAAGGCACTCGCAAAACCTGATGCCCAGGTTCGATTACTAGGTACCCATGTAAAACCAGTTGCACAAAGGGGTGTGTTGTAGTCAACTTATTCTGTTGCTGCTCAGAAAGAACCCAAGCGAAAGCGACTTGTGGAATAAAGGGTTTATTTGGCTTACAGACTCGCCAGGAGACTCCATCCTGGCAGGGAAAATGACATGAGCAGAGGGGTGGACATCACCTCTGCCACAGCACTGCAAACAGCAGCAGGAAGGTGTGCCAAACACTGGCAAGGGGAAGCTGGTTTATAACCCCTATAAGCCTGCCCCTGACAACACAGCTCTATCAAGGTTCTAATTCCTGAACTGCCATCAACTGGGGATTGAGCATTCAGAACACATTCATTTGTTTGTGGGGGACACCTGGAAAAAAACATGACAGGGTGCATGTGTCATGCTCATGTGCAGTATGGCACAAGGCTCTAGAATGCCCATACACACTGCTTCTCTCAAGTAAATGAATAAAAATATTTTTTTTTCAAAGTGGCACAAGCGCCTGGTGCTTGTTTGCAGTGGCAAGAGACCCTGATGTGCCCATACATACATGTGCAAATAAATTTTTTTTTTTAAATAGGAGTTTGGTGTTATGGGAACAAGGACTCTGGGAGTGAAGATGCTCTAAAAGAAAAGGAAGAAATTGGAACTGTGTGGGGCTTCAATTTCACCAGAGAAAAGGAAAGTTGTTTCACATGTTCCTTCCTTCACATCCCAGGATATGCACTTGATCTTAAAGAAAGCACTGGTTAGGCATCTCAGGTGACTTCCTGGCTGGTCACTGCTGCCTCTTCTGCAGATGGCTCTCAGGCCATGATCAAGTCTCCTTACATCTTTTGCAACTTACTTTCTTTATAAGAAACTTACTGTGAGGTCCCTATTAAGTCAAAGCCCACCAAAATCTTTCATCACTTTTTTTAGACCCTCCCCAGTGGACTGCAGACCCGAGGAGGAAGGACACAGAACTCTGGGTGGTGGTTTCTTCTTGTGTCAAGCAGTGCCCCTGCCAGGTGGAGTGGCTTTTCCAGGACAAGGTCAATCCTTGGTTAACAGCCGCATCACTAGCAACAGAGCATTACGTGTACACTTTAAAGTAGGAAACATTAACACATGGCTTTCAAGAGCATCACATGACCTGGATGGTGCTTTTCAAGACCAAAGTGCATTTTAGAAAACTTGCGTGATGTACATGGATGGGCTGGTTACTGAGATCTTGTCGTAACAATTATTTTTTTTCCAATAAGTTGGAAAACTTGTTTAAAACCGAGGAGTAGTGTTTTGCTCCTCTCCCTTACTTTGCTCGAGCAGTTACTCCACTTAGGAGCCTGTGGTTGTGAAAGCACAGGGAAGTGTGTGACACAATTCAGTCCATAAGGCTGTGAATATAGCGTAGGAAAAGGGAGAACAGGGCTTGTGGATGAGGTCAAGACAAGAGCTTTAATGAGCCAGATTCAACCATTCCACTGGCTGCCTGGAGATTTTGACTACATAGGGCCAAGTAAAATGACTCCTTTATCCAGCAAAGCACAGTGTAATGTTCATGGCAAGTTAGCGTGCTGTGTTCATTACCGAGCTTCAATGAATGGCGTGAAAACCTTTGCTGTGAAAACCTGGAGATTTGACATATTTGCCCAAGAGTGCCGCCACTGGATGGCAGTAAAAACCTTTGGATTTTCCTCCATTTTTTTTTTTAAACTCCTGTCCCTTTTGTCCAGTTTTTTTTTTAAAAAATCACGCTTTTAGAGTTAACTTTTATCAGAAAACCCTTGTATGAAATGCATATGATATATTAGGATCAAGTTCACAGCTAAAATAAAAAAAGGACAGGGGAAAACCATTATGAGTGTTTTGCTCGACACAAGATGAAAGATATTTGGATAGCTACCAGTCAGGCAGTTTCCCCATGAGTTAAAAGGAATGGTCATTATGTCATAATATTAGGTGAAAGATAATGAGGTATTAATGATATAACGTCTCGTGGGGACGATAAACTTGTAAATCCTGGATAGAATAATGCTCTCAAACTAAGGTCAAAGGACAGTCTCTTTTCACTGGTTACCTTCAACATCGAAAGGAAGGTTGGTGATTCATTCCCAGAGCAGACTCTCCACACCAAGGGTGGTGAACTGGTTAACGTTCAAGCTCCCTCCTCATTCATACATTCATCCAATGAAAGTTTATTGGAATATGACTGGGCTGCATGCTGGGAATGTAGCAGAACTTAAGTCCAGAAGGTTCTCGCTGCCATGGAGCTCAGATGCTCCCTGCTTTGCCTAGATGTCAGCTCTGCATCCTAAGCGTTCCTGGAGTCCATCCATGGCTCATCTCTGTCATTTTGACCCCATCTAATGTCTTCCTATCCAGTTCTTGCCTCTCTGGAATCCATTTCTCCCTCAGCAACCAGAGGGATCTTGCTAACACAGAAACCTGATGAATTCCACCTCTCTGCTTAATGTTCAGTGGGCTTCCATAGTCTTCTAGATAAATTTCCCTGTCTCCTGCTTGTCACCTCAATCAGTCCCCTGCTCTGCACTCCAGGAATACGTCCCATGAAACTTTTTTTTTTTTTTTTAGGTAGGGTCTCACTCTAGCCCAGGCTGACCTGGAATTCACTCTGTAGTCTCAGGCTGGCCTTGAACTCACAGTGACCCTGCTACCTTTGCCTCCTGAGTGCTGAGATTAAAGGCATGTGCCACCATACCTGGTTCACAAAACTTTTAATTCCACAATGGTAATTCTTTCTCTTTTGGAGGGTCTCTCCTATAACCTGTTCTCCTTGCTTGGAACATTCCCTTTCTTCCACTAGTGCTCCGTATCCAAGTGCTCCTTCAGGTGTCTCCCTGTCTGTCATTTTTCCAAGGACCTCATCCATTTGATGTTGATCTTTCCCATGGAACACATTTTTAAAAATATGTTTTTATTCATTTATTTGCAAGGAGAGAGAGAGAGAGAGAGAGAGAGAGAGAGAGAGAGAGAGAGAGAGAGAGAGAGAGAGAGAGAGAGAGAGAAGAGAGACAGACAGGAAGAATGGACACACCAGTGCCTCTAGCCTCTGCAAATGGATTCCAGATACATGGTCCACTTTGTGCATCTGGCTTTGCAGGCAAGCACCTTAACCACTGAGAAACCTCTCCAGGCCCCCCCCCCCGCCTTTAATCACTGGAGAGTTAGTAAGAGCACTAACACTGGTCTTCTACCACTGGGGATGGAATGAGGACTGGTCATTTTAATTTGGTCATTTTTCTACCCAGATAAACAGGAAATTTATAAGAAGAGTGTAAGTAATTCTCCTCTTTCTTTGATTCAAATTCAGTTATTTCTATTTTTCTAATTTTAATTTCTCTAGTCCTTCACCTCTCCTGAGATAATTTTTCTGAACCATTAGAACTTAAATTGCAGATATCATTTATATTTACTTCAATGTGTGCTTCCTAAGAAAAAGGACGCCGTATAATGCTTAAACCAGGTGTGCTGGTTTGAAACAGATGTCCCCAATACACTCATGTGTCCTGTATGCTTGGTCAAAGCTGATGGGAATTTGGGAGGTGTAACACCGAGTATAATCCTATTATCTATTTAAGAGTCCATATTCAAATGTTCTTTAGGTATTATAGTAATTTTTTTGAGCAGGGTCTCACTCTAGTCCAGGCTGGCTTCAAATTTGCTTTGAGCCTCTAGTATCATTCTTCCAGGTACCAGGATTACTAAAGGCATGAGCTTCCATGCCCATAGATAGGGATGGACTCTCAACAGCGTTGTCTAGCAATTTTCTCTGAATTGGACCATTCCTGCCTGGTGGGAGGAGGGAGACTCAGGAGGTCAAGAAGTCTGGGAAAAGGGTTGCAAGATCCCTCCCTAAGGTTAGACAAAGGGAAAACAATTGCTTGGGGAGAGATTCTCTGACCAGCAAGCTACCTACAAATTGTATAGTGAGTTCCAGAGATGCAACGTCCATAATCACTATCTATGCTGGGGTGGCCTTATTGGTGATGCAGCTGCCTTTTGGGTCACCCATGCTCCTGTAAGCAACCTTTCCTCCCTGCTCTGTAAGTAACCCCAAAACTCATTGACTCACCAAAACTCCTCTGTCACCTGTGCTCTATCTGGGATAAACAGAGGTATGTTCGTGTCTCTCCAGGAAAATATTTCACACAATACATGTCCAGCTCAATACTGTTCTTATTAAAGAATGACCATCAGGTCATCAGTGTAAAGAAATGATTCTAGGGATTATTCTTAGAATAAATTCTAGGGAAGAAGAAGAGGAAGATGAATGGAAAGGGAATGTGTGTGTGTGTGTGTGTGTGTGTGTGTGTGTGTGTGTGTGTGCGTGTGTGTGTGTGCACATGCGAGCACATTTGAGAAGGACATTTGAGAGTCAGGAGTGGCAATGCACACTTATAATCGAAGCACTCAAAAGGCTGAGTCAGGAGAATCACTAGTTGGGGGCCAACCTCCATTACCGGGAGAGACTCTACCCCTACCATTGGACTATAAATGGACACTCATGCTTCTCCTTAGCTAGCTAGTATAATATATCTCATGTCATAAATTTTTGTGATCAGGAAGATGTTTAAAAGCCAATCACCTGAAACAGAATGATGAGATTCAGAAGTTTTTCACAGATATTTAGAATTATATAAACAAACAATATTTCCAACACATTTCACAAAACCCAATTATTCTTAGAAGGTTCTTTTTTTTTTTTTTGATTTTTTGAGGTAGGGTCTCACTCTAGCCCAAACTGACCTGGAATTCACTCTGTAGTCTCAGGGTGGCCTGGAACTCATGATGATCCTCCTACCTCTGCCTCCCGAGTGCTGGGATTAAAGGCGTGTGCTACCATGCCCGGCCCCCTTTGAAGGTTTTGATTTATAATTAAGCAACCTAAGCCACAGACCACTGGGATCTCTGGCTCTTCCTACCACAGTTAAAATAAAATGGTTGGGATAACTGAAAGACAAGCGATCAGCAAACTAAAATGCAGTGATTTGTCAGCACATTTTTTCCATTCATATTGAAGATTTTTTTTCTCTTAGGTAGGGTCTAGGTAGCACTCTAGCTCAGGCTGACCTGAACCTCATTTTTTAGTTTTAGACTGGCCTGGAACTCACAGAGATCCTCCTATCTCTTCCTCGTGAGTGCTGGGATTAAAGGTGTGTACCACCACACTCAGTTAACATTGAAGATTTAAAGTAACAAATATCAGAACAAATTATTCAGTATTGGTCATTCATTGGAGTGAAAGTATAGATTTTTTTTTGTTGTTGTTTTTCGAGGTAGGGTCTCGCTCTAGTCCAGGCTGACCTGGAATTCACTATGTAGTCTCAGGGTGGCCTTGAACTCACAGCAATCCTCCTACCTCTGCCTCCCGAGTGCTGGGATTAAAGGTGTGTGCCACCACGCCTGGCTAGATTTTTTAAAAAAAATTTTATTTATTCATTTTCAAGCAGAAAGATACAGAGAGAGAGACAGAGAGAGAGAGAGAGGTAGAAGAGAGAGAGAGAGAGAGAGAGAGAGAGAGAGAGAGAGAGAGAGAGAGGGGGGGGGCACCAGGGTCACCACCTTGTGGGTCTGTCATATGTGGGTAATGGGGAATTGAACCAGGGGCCATAGACCCTAAAGGCAAGTGCCTTAACCACTGAGCCATCTCTCCAGCCCAAGTATATATATGTATTTTAAAAGATATTTTATTTATTCATTTTTCAAGCAGACAGATACAGAGAGAGAGAGAGAGAAAATATACCAGAGCCACTATTTTGTGGGTCTGGCTTACGTGGGTCCTGGGGAATTGAACCTGGGGCCTTAGGCATTGGAGGCAAGTGCCTTAACCGCTGAGCCATCTCTCCAGCCCCCAAGTATATTTTTTATCATGTCTCAGTTCCTGTTCTTTTCTAGATTCTATTGTAATAGTTACATATTTGAAGAACTTATTTTTTTTATAAATTATATCTTTATTATCCATATTTAGATACACTGAATGAGCAAATAATATGTTGATATCCCCAATTCCCCATTTTCCCCCTTTCCTTAGTTTTATTTATAAGGCACTTTAAGAAAAAAAATCAGGGCAGTGGGGAATTGGGGATAACAATTCATTGTTTTCCCACTAAATGTTGTAACTCATTATGGACAATAAAAAAATTAAAAAAAAAAAAAGAAAAAAAATCAGGGATGTACTTGCCTAGGCACTGGGTTCAAATGTTGACATTGCAAAAAATGCAGAGGAAAAGCTCCCCTGAAGGATAATTCAACAATAAAGCCAACATTTTATAAGCCAACATTTATAAAGCCAACATTTTATAAGAAATTTGTTAAAGCATAGCCACTTAATTTATTTGTACAGGAGAGAAAGATGATAGATGATAGATAGATAGATAGATAGATAGATAGATAGATAGATAGATAGATAGATGATGTATAGATAGATGAGAGAAAGAGAGAGAGAGAGAGAGAGAAGGAAAGAAAGAATGAGAATGGGCACACCAGAGCCTAGTGCCACTGCCAAAGAACTCCAGGCATATGTGTCACTTTGTGCATCTGGTTTACTTGGATACTGGAGAATCAAACTCAGGCCTCCAGGCTTTGCAAGCAAATGCTTTCAACTGCTGAGCCATTTCCAGCTCTTTGTTTTTTTCTTTAAACCTTATGTGACTGATTAAGAATTTAGTAGAAGAGTTTTATCTGTATTTTATTTAATTTTATTACCTTTTTTTCAGTCTTTAAAAAAATTTTGGTGGCACTAGGTATTGAACCCAGTGCCTCCCATATGTTATGAAGCTCTCTAGCACCCAGCTATACTCCTGCATCCTGTGTGATCTGCTTTCATGTGTGGTGTGGTATATCTGTTTTACTGGTCGCAGGGTGTGTGTGTGTGTGTGTGTGTGTGTGTGTGTGTGTGTGTGTGTGTGCGTATTTTGAGACATGTCACCCAGGGTGACTTCAAACCATTATGTAGCCAAGGATGAACTTGAACTTGGGATCCTACTCCTGATCTTCCTATCTCCACCTTCTTGTACTGGAATTGCAAGTGTGTACCTGACTCCCAGTGTTATGTGGTGCTAGAAATCTACCCAAGCCATTTTTAATGTGAAGGCTAACAGTTAAAAATACTATACAACACTATACAACCCCCTTCCTAGGCACTTGTGGACAAAAATCGCTGACCATTTATAGACGCCATCAAGCCGGCGCTGACTTCCCCGCCACATTGCTCTGCATGGGCCATCGTGAAGCCACCCAACTTTGGGCTTTGCAGTCACAGCTGTTAGCACAATATGACTGAGGGAGACAGCGCCAACACCAGGCTTTAGAAGTGTGGGCTCCTGTTGAACTTGAAGAGGATTTTGGAGCTCAACACAGAATTCTACTTCTGCTTCTATTAATTTTTCCTTCTTTCATTTGTCTTCTTATTTTGGCCTGTCTGGAACTTACCATGTAGTCCTTCTGCTTCAACTTCCTGAGTTTATAGGCATGGGGCCCTCGACCCCACCTGTCAAAATATTTTGAGAGTCTGAGTCTGTCATCTGATGGCTTCTCTCTCTTTTAAGTGTACATACGCTACAACTTCATTCAAGACATTAATAGGAGCATTAAAATGGATAAGCCCCCCCCTCCAAATCCCCATCAGCAATATAAATAAACTGCTTCCTTTGGGGAGGTTGCTGATCCCCTTGAGGAGCTGGCAATGGCAGGACAGTTTAGTCTAGAGCCTCCTCAGGGTTTCCTGACAAAGGACTTCTAGATTTCAGGATTGGGCCATGGGAGTCAAGCAGCTCTTGAAGATTTCTGATCTCCAGCTCCCCTGGGAGATCTTCCCTTCCCTCCCCAGGCTTCCCACCTGCTCCAGCTCCTGCCCTCAACTTCCCATGACTCCATTTTAGGAGTGGCATTTTAAATATAGATTTTCTTTATATTTACCTTTTGCCTGCTCTCTCCCTTCCTCCCTCCCTCCCTCCCTCCCTCCCTCTCTCTCTCTCTCTCTCTCTCTCTCATTTTCTAGGGAAAAGAATTCATTTGTTCACTCTAAAGACATACAGATTGTTCAAACAGTTGGTAAACGGTAGCATCAAGAACAGAAGGACAGTGGCTGGGAGCCTTTAATCTCAGCACTCAGGAGGCTGAGGTAGGATCACCGTGAGTTCAAGGCCACCCTGAGACTACATAGTGAATTCCAGGTCATCCTTGGCTAGAGTGAGACCCTACTTTGAAAAACCAGTCCCCTCTCCCTCCCCCCCACAAAAAAAAAAAAAAAACAGAAGGACTGGCTGTAGCTCAGTGGTAAAGCGCCTGCCTAGCATGTGTGAGCCCCCGCCATGCCCACCAGCACTGGTTCCATCCCTCTACTGTAAAACCAACGCACAGCAAGAAGAAACAGCGTCGCTGATTTTTGAAAAATCAGTTGCGTCCCAGCACTTGTCTTGGCAGATTGAGCCAGAAGGACCATGAGTTTGAGGCCAGCCAGAACTGCATAGCAAGACTGTCTCAAAACAAACCAACAGCAAAACAGAAGGGAAGGTTCTAGAATGATATCAGATATCTCCGCAGTGGCTATATTGAAGGAATCTAGTGCTTCCTACCTAGTTTCCATGGGAACACCAAGCGAGAAAGAGACTGAATCTTTTTTTAAAATTATTTTTATTTATTTGCAAACAGAGATAGAAGAAAGACAGAGAATATACATGTCAGGGCCTCCAGCCACTACACTTGAACTCCAGATGCATGTGCCACTTTGTGCATCTGACTTTATGTGAGCACTGGGGAATTGAACCCAGGTTGTTAGGTTTTGTAAGCAAGTACCCTAACCGCTGAGCCATCTCTCCAGCACTGGATCCTTCTTGAGTTGAGACCAGTCCAGTGTTGAGACTGGGCTGAGCTCTCTGTGACATTCAGTTGGTGCATCTGAGGACACTCACAACTTCCATCTCAAGGCATCTTGGTCCTGGCACTAGACATAGATGGCCAGGGAGAGCCGCAAAGCAAAGATGCTTCTTGCTTTCCATGTCTGCCTGTGACCATAGAAGCAGTCACTAGACATCATGTTTCAAGAGGCCCTTTAGACTCACCACACCCACCTAGATAAAGCATGTCCACTTTTTTTTTTCTGAGGTAGGGTCTCCCTCTAGCCCAGGCTGACCTGGAATTCACTATGTAGTCTCAGGGTGGCCTTGAACTCACAGCGCTCCTCCTTCCTCTGCCTCTTGGGTGCTGGGATTCAAGGTGTTGCATGCCCGGCTTGCCTGAGAATTTTAAACTAGCTTTAGCCAATGCAATACTATACATCACAGCAGGACAGGCAGAAGTAGTTCAATGGGTGTAATGATCACCCTCATAGCTGAGCTTTCCACCTTGTCCTTGTTTCTCTGATTTCAATGTCGTAACTTTGGGATCCCTGATTCAAATCTTTTCTCTGGTCTTTGCATTTGGAACTTGATCTCAGTCTTCCTCAGTTACCATGACAGATTGTCTGTGGGAGAAATGCCACCATGCTAGTCAAGGTCCACTCAGAAGACAGAAACCAAAGCAGCAATATGAATAAGAACATTTTAATATAAATAATTATAACCAGATATGAACTCAATTAGAGCCATACCTGGATATACACTCCTCAATTGTTTTAAAGTTGCCTTTCAGGAAAAGCCTCCAGAGTGTCTTGAACAAACTTTTCAGGATGTAATGATCGAAATACCCTGCACAAATGATAACCTCTCCCCTGCCCTGCCAAAAAAAAAAAAAAATACCACTTAGGAGGAGGCACAAGGACCAAGGACTGTTGACCCCTTCCATAAAGGAAACCATATATCTCCCCCTTCTCACTATCCACCTCACACAGAACTAACAGCTCTCCTTCCAGTGACTTCCCCATGATCAACTGATTGGAGAGGCAGATTTGAGCTCCTTCTGCTTCTTTGCTCGTTGACTGTAGAATAAAGCCTTTTCTTTCTGAAAAAGAAGCAAGTACCATCGTGCTGGCTCTGATGCGTGGGGCAGTGAGGGAGGGTAGAGTTCTCAGCCACACACCTAAGAAGGAGAAAAGATCTCAGCAATCACAGAGGAAGTAATTACCACCCCCCAACCATCCAAGGGAAGAAAGGAGAGAGGTTGGAACCATTTATTTGTAATACAATCACTTAGATTTATGACATCACAAGGATGTGCAGTGTTTGTCAATCAAGCTTTATTTAGAAATTAATGAGATAATTTATTCTTCATGTTCTGAAGAGAACTTGCCCATCAGATGAGTTATTACAAAGATGAGTGAGGAAGACTTCTTTCACCCAGTGAGTGAGTTTGCACTACCAAAGTAATTTCTTGATGCTGTCAGTATCATTTGGACGGACTAGTCAATATAATTTGGCCCCTAGAGAGAACAGTTTTCAGCTCAACATTTGCTCGTGCAAAGCAAAGTTCATTATGACTTCATTTCTGCATATGTAAAAATGACATCGTGCTTGAGAAATCCAAACATTCAAAGGGAAACTTAAAAATTGGATCAGCTAGCTCATCTTTCGACTGATTTGGCTCTTTGTTTTTTCAGGGGACCAATGTATCACATATATATTTTCTTCTCTGTATTGTTCTAGTGGGATATCAACAGTAACCGAGTGATTGTCAAAATGCTTTATGCAAAATAGAGCCAGGGTTCTGGGCATTCCATTGGAAGGCAGGTTCAACATCACAGAGGACATTCAGGTTACTGAGGGACTCAAGAGTGCCTGATGGTCGAAGGCTGACTTGATTCTCTACTAACACAGCATCTGTTCCACAGATTTCAAGGGAAACTTGAGATGTTTCATCTATTTCGTCTTTGATAGCTCTCTCCCAGCAATCCTTTGGTAACATACCTAGTTTCCTGGGTACTTTTCCTTCCAGATTGTTGACTCAGGAGCTAGGATGGGACACCTAATCTTCTTGGTATTCACATCCTCCGACTGAGTATGAAAAGAACCCTGACTTGCTTCCCACCCACAGAATGCAGCAAAGATAACAAGGTGCATATGAGCATATGTTCAAGGCGGACTCACACAAGACCAAATGCCATCTGAATAGATGACCCTGACCTGAGGCTGCTTTGCCAGATAAGGATTATCTGGGTCCTGTGAGACACAGGACCCAGATAATCTGGGACCAAAGTATTGGCTGAGCTGTGGTGTCAAGGTTTGATAGTGGTTGGAACTGCTTGTAGCTTGGTTTGTCAACAGATTCCTTCCCTTGCCGTCTGTCGGATTAAGCCCTTCAGCTTTTGCTGGTTAATGGAGAGAGACAGACACGCTTTAGCCCTCTGCACAGGCAGTGCTGGGCATGGAAGCTTGCTTCTTTCAAGCCAGTGAGCAGGGAGAGACTTGGTCACAACCAGAAGACTCACTTTCCTTTATTCATTGTAATTCCAGGGTCAGCTTGTTCCCCCTGATTTATACCAGAATTCTAAAGCTTATTGCTGTGTTCACCTTGCCATGGTCAATATAAACTCAGTTTAAGGTTTAACAAATTTTATTTATTTATTTATTTGAGAGAGAAAGAGAAAGAGAATGAAGGAGAGAGAGAGAGAAAGAGAGAGAATGGGCACATGCCAGGGCCTCCAGCCACTGCAAATGAACTCCAGACACATGTGCCACCTTGTATATCTGACTTTACATGTACAGTGGGGAATCAAACTCAGGCCCTTCTACTTTGTAGGCAAATGCCTTAACTGCTAAGCCATCTCTCCAGCCCAAGGTTCTTATATAAGCTGTGTAATTTTGGAGTTCAGGGAATTGTGCATTCAAACACATCTAATGTTTAAACAAGGAACTTGTGTAAACTAGTAACTCAGTAATTAACCTACAACATTGCCTTCAATTAGAATAGAGAGACTGCCCAAACAAAGCATTTTAATTATCTAGGGGTTCTTTCTTACTTACTTGCAAATATTGTCCTAGAGAAGACAAAGCAGACACTAGCCTGGTAAGCTCCTTGACCTTCAGATGTATAACACACACTGTCCCTACCCAGACCTGTCATCCTCCCTGCACACTCTATTGCCAATGAAGGCTTTGCTTCTTGCCACCAACAGTGACTAGCTTCATAAATAACTTTATGACCGAGTCCGAAGACTTTCCCAAAGGAAGAGGCAACTGGCAGGAAAAGTTAAGCGAGAGTCCATGTTTTAGAATTAAGAGAAAAATTGTTGTGGCAACACCAACCAGAACTTCCTTTCGTTATTATGTTAGATTTTTAGATTCTCCGGGATCTTTTTTGTGGATCTGGTTGTTACACAAACACCAGTATTGTTTTCTTTTAAGTGTGTGGCACAGTGACAGGATACTAATAGAGACCAAAACCAAACTCAGAGGAAGCAGCCAGGTTTAGATTTTCCCACTGACTCTTACCAACGCTGGGCTTCTCCTGGGAGATATTGTGAACTTTTGCATTTGACTTGGATTTTCTTACTCCTACAAGGTAACTTTCACATTATATTTACCGAGAATTTGGCTAAATGAAAATTAACTACCAATGCATCCAAATGGATTTTAATTAAATTTAGGAGAAATATATTTTATCCCACCAAGTCTTCTACTGCTTTCAGAAGTTATGAAGTTTTCTCTTTTATTTTAGAATATAGAACTCCTCCTAACCAACCATCTTTTCACTTTCCTGCTGATTTGTTTTCATTGGTGTCCTACAACAACCAAGTCAAAGGACACACAGTGCCTGTCCCACAGCTTACTGACTACCCAGAGGTCTTTGTAGACAAAGATTAGCTACTGTTGAAAATACCTATGGCTCCAATACATACCGAACTCAGCTCATTTGAGCAATAATATATGGACCTTTGGGTTTTATTTTTTTTTGAGAACTCTGGTTTAGGCTTCCTCTATATTGAACATATTGAAATTATTTCTAGATAACTGCAATCAAATTTGGTTCTTAGCAGAACCAAAATAATTGAAGAATGTTGCACTCTATTTTTCCTGATCAGGCTTTTGGCTTTTTCCTTTATGTCTTCTGAGCGTGTCTGTCTGATATTAGATTAGGGAAGGTGAGCCTTTCTGTTCCTAGGAGTGTAGTAATGCTTCATTTCTAGAGATGGGCTCTGTAGAGAGACCTGTGGTTGCTCTGGTTGAAAAGTAAAGTATTAAAATAAGAAATAAAAATAAAAGAAATAAGAGAGAAAAAAGTAAAGTATTTCCTTCCCAGAAAGAAGAGGACCATTTCCAGAGGACAATAAAAGACTGGTACAGGAACTTGGATTTTCTTAGATCTATTCCATCTTCTCACATGGGAGCGTGGTTTGTTCCTCTAAACCCACTGCTTCATTGCAGGTAACTTCTTGTCAGTGTCGACTCATGTACCTTCCATCCTTCAGCATTCTGCACTGGAAAATCCTGATCGTCACCACGTCCTTCTTCCCTTTGCTCTTTCAAGCACTCACCTCTTTCTCTCTCCTCATACCTTCCCTGGCATACGGATGCATGGTTTTCTCCTTACTGAGCTCATAGTTCAACCTATGGATTCTATTATAAGGACCAAGAATGGACAAGGAAGGGCTAGCTTAGAAAAACAATAATCAAAGTGATTTTATTCAGACAAAAATGGAGGACAAAGCATTTTGTTTCTGTGGGAAACAGTCTTTGCCCTCATTGTTAGATTTTGTTTCACCTCAGGCAACTCAGAGTTTCAGATGTGCATATTAGTACAGTTTGCTTTGAATCCATGTATATGTATTTATCATAACTATTCATGACATGCAAGTACCTTTTGCTTTTAAGTACCTTTCACTGTTCTTTCTGCTGTTTTGTGCCTTGCTTTCTGGAAATTACTGTGTCTTCTTCACCTTATATAAAAGCTCTTCTGATCTTTGAAATAGAAGTGAACAGCAAAAGAACACTTATCATTTTTCTTGATTCTTTTTTAAATTAACTAACTAACTAATTAATTAATTTGTGCTCACATGCCAGGGTCTCTTATAAATGAAGAATGACAGATGTATATACCTCCTTGATGACTTTACATTGGAGTTGGGAAATTGAACCCAGGCTGGCAGGCTTCTCAAGCAAGTGCCTTTAATCACTGAGCCATCCCCCCAGTCCATTTTCTTGATTCTTACATTAAAAATACATACATTCTTTTAGAAGTTGAGACATTAGTAAACAAGCACACAAGATAATTTTTAAAAAATATTTTTATTTATTTATTTGCAAGGAGAGGGGAGAGAGAGAGAGAGAGAGAGAGAGAGAGAGAGAGAGAGAGAGAGAGAGAGAGAGAATGAGCATGCCAGGGTCTCTAGCCACTGCGTACGAATTCCAGATGCATGTGCCCCTTTGTGCATCTGGCTTTATGTGGGTACTGGGGAATCAAACATAGGTCGTTCCATTTTTCAGACAAGCACCTTAACTTCTGAGCCATCTCTCCAGCCCCTGTCATATTATTTTATTTTTAATATAGTGATTGGGGTTAAACGCAGGGCCTACACAAAATAATTTTATAGAGCAGTGTTTTCTCCTGCTCTATAATGTCCAGAATCCCTTAACATTAGCCACTTGAGACCCATCCCCAGAGATTCAGAGGCAGGTGTTGCTGATGCTACTGGTCCTGCTCTGCTCTTTGAGCAGCCCTCCCTGGGCCAGGCATCTCTGTATTGCGCTCAATGTGTTACTCCCATCTAAGACCAGCCTGTTATTTAAGTGTAGAATGATACAGAGATGGATAGAGAATAAGACAGGAGGAGGGCTGAAGAGATGGCTTAGCCATTAAGGCATTTGCCTGCAATGCAGAAGGACCTGAGTTCAATTCCCCAGTGCCCATGTAAAGCCAGATGCACAAGAGGGCATGTGTCTGGAGTTCATTTGCAGTGGCTGGAGGCCCTGTCGTGCCCATTCTCTCTGCCTCTCTCTGTCTGCCTCTCTCTCTCTTTCTCAAATAAATAAATAAAATATTGAAAAAAAAGACAGGAGGAGGAGGAGGAGGAGGATAGATACAAGATAGATAATAAATAGGCATCTCATAGAATTGCATGAGAGCTCTTAAGCAAGAGTTCTTTAAAATTCTCTCTTTTTCACTCAATGAATTTTCTTATTAATTCCTGTGACAATAAGTGAGCCATTTTCATTGTTTTTCTTACTAGTGGAAAACTTGAAATGTATCTTAAATAAAAAGTATAGACAAATGAGTAAACACGGATTGGTTAATGACTTTTCACCATTAAATTAAAAGAAGACAATATCAGGGATTAAACCAAGTATAACATTATCTTTTAAATCAATAACTCTTCAAAAATGTTTTTTGAAAATTAAAAAAAATTTAAATTTGTTATTTATATTCCAACAGAAAGAGATAGAAAGAAGAGAAACAGACAGAGAGAACGGGCACACCAGGGCCTCCAGCTGCCGCAAATGAAAGCCAGATGCATGCTCCCCTTGTGCACCCGGCTTTACTTCTGTTTTTGACCCTTGCTTCAAAAACTGTTCCACTTTTGAAATGGAAAGAAAAATCCACCTAGTGGCATACACCTTGGTTCTAGTACCTGAGAGGCTGAGGCAGGGAGAGTGTGAGCTTGAGCCCAGCCTGGGCTGTATGGCTACAAACTGGGGGGAAAAAAAGAAAAAGGAAAAGAAACTGCCCAACTCTTTCCTATTGGCCCCGTAATCATTTCCCCTGGGAATTCATTCTAGGCGACATAAAGGATGTGCTACAGGTCTGGTCCTGGTATTGAAAGCAGAAAATGATACCTCTCCAAACTCAACTTGCTTGTGTAGGGAAGTGACAACTTCTGGTCACACAGAGACCAAAGGAAATTAAATTTCAACTATGCTGCTCATACCAAAGGTGAATTATTTGAGGCTAAATTTTCTTTAGCTTGTTTACTGGTATTCACTTGAAAGAAACACATGCACACACCTCAGACTGCCTTTTGAAATCAAATCCATTTCCTGCCTCTTCTTTCCTCAGTACTCTTACAACCAGCTTATTTATAGCCCAGGAAAGGAAAAACCTCCACTGGAGGCAGGAAAACTAAGTTGGGAAAGAATAGGAGGAAGCGTGTCTGCCATTTAGCCAAACAACCTTTAATTCATTGAGCTCAAAGCTTAGCAGCTTCACGGCGGGCATCTCGAGTAAACAGCTTGCAAATTCCATTGTTTTTCCCTCTCTTCACTTTTGAACTGAATCTGGGCACTGGATATGGTGAGAGCATGATAGAGTAGAGAGCAGAAATCTCCAGGTGCTTAGACACACTGAACAGAGACTTACAAGAAGCTGATGAGTCTGAAAAGCAAGGTTTAGTAGTGTGTGAGCCTGAAATGACTGCACGTCCGCCAGTGAAGGTAAGTGCCATGTGGACGGCGGCCTCTGTCTGTTTGCGCTACTCTTGGGCAGTTTTATGACTTGAGGTCAGAACTTCATGTGACTTGTTAGAGATCTTCGCTTATATCTCAGAGGAAATGTGGAAATGAGCCTTCGAATGACATCTTCAGCTTTTACCAGTAAATACGTTTTTTAAAATATTTTATTTATTCATTTTTAAGCAGAGAGATCCAGAGAGAGAGAGAGAGAGAGAGAGAGAGAGAGAGAGAGAGAGAGAGAGAGAGAGAGAGAGAGAGATTGAGAGAACACCAGACCACCTTGTGGGTCTGGCTTATGTGGGTCCTGGGGAATTGAACCCCAGGCCTTAGGCACTGGAGGCAAGTGCCTTAACCGCTGAGCCATCTCACCAGCCCCAGTAAATACATTTTTAAGAGTTTTTTCTTTAAGGTAACTTTCTTTCATTCAGTACTATTAAGGAGAGTATGATTTCATTGGTAACCACTTGTGAAAGATATTTTCTTCGTATTGTGTTTGTTGAAGTGCTGATCAATTTTCTGCCTGCTGCTACATTGATTAAGATGGGGTCAGAATAAGTTTAATTAGCATGTCTTCAAACAAATCCAAGCAATTTCAAAAAGTGATTTCTGATTGCAATTTAAATTTCCTGTAAAATTGCGAAAAACTTTTTTTCAGTACAAAGTTTCCTTTCCTGGCCACTTATTCAACAAAGAAGAACTCTCTGGAAGGAAAAACGACCACAAAAACTCAGAACTGAGCAGTTTCCTGTGATAGAAACTGTTAATAGTTATTATTTACACTGGGATTATGACTTGCAAACAGTCCTTCAGCATATGTTTTCTGAATGCCTGGAAAAATGTCCCCGGGTTTGGAAGAGGAAAGGTTGAAAGGAAGTGGAGAAAATCCAGGAACAGTTGATGCTGCCACAAAGCTTGGAACGATCCTAGGGACATTCCAAATTCTTTTGACATTCCTGGTCAGTAAGTGAGCTCATTTGTTTAAATGCTGCACCTCGAGAATGCATCCCTCCCGGGCAGATAACATCCACATTGGTGTGGGCCAGTGACTTGATCAATGATAGACGGCCTGATGGCCCGCAGAGGAAGTTGGCTCTGGCGTTTACTGCCGCTGTTCTTTGAGATCCATCCTCTGTTTCAGATTGCGATGTTTAGAATTTGTTGCAAGCAGATAACAGAGCTGGAAAGCAGAAATGTGAGATCAGCCCAAGACAGCTCGAGGCCGGGACTTGGTTCTGGCTCAGCGTGGCTCTCATTGGCCCATTTCTTTTCCTGGGAGAACTTAAGGGTCATTTTTTTTCTTCTTTTAAAATATTTTATTTATTCATTTTCAAGCAGATAGATAGATAGATAGATAGATAGATAGATAGATAGATAGATAGATAGAGATCACACCAGGGCCACCTTCTTGTGGGGCTGGCTTATGTGAGTCCTGGGGAATTGAACCAGGGGCCTTAGGCACTGGAGGCAAGTGCCTTAACTGCTGAGCCATCTCTCCAGCCCCATTTTTTTTTTTATGATTAGAAATTTGTAGTTCATCCTAGGGAAATGGCTGGCAAGTACAATATTTTTGAGTTGAAAGGGTGTGATTTCTTGGTTGCATTCAAGTTGTAAGCAGATAGAGGAAAACAAAACAAACCTAGATACATATGATAGACCTAAGGAAAGAACTCTTCACATTTATTTTCAGAGTACACCAGTGCTCCACACTCACTTCTGAACCAGAGTGGAAGCTCAGCTCACTGCACACGGCTCTGGGGACCCAGAGGTCATGCTCACAATCGCCCTGATTTCTGCTGATGTGGAACTCTTTCTTTCTACAGTTGCAAAACAACTTTTACATTTGACACATTCTTTAAACATTTTATTTACTTATTTCCTTGCAAGCCGAGAGAGATAGAAGAGAGAGAGACAAAGAGAATGTGTGTGCCAGGGCTTCCAGCCACTGCAAATGAACTCCAGATGCACGCACCATTTTGCGCATCTGGCTTCATGTGGGTTCTGGGTTATCAAACTCAGGTCATCAGGCTTTGCAGGCAAGCGCTTTGACTGCTAAGCCATCTCTCCAGCCCTACATTTGACATATTCTTGTGTTTGCCTACTAAGAATAAAATATTTTAATATCATTTACTTGTTAAATAGATAAAAGTAGGAGCTACATGTTTTATCCTAAGAATAAATTTGTAAAGTGTATATTGTTCTTTAGTGGTTTCTTAGAGTCCATAGGTGCTTATAAATGTAATCATGAAATGCCAGTTATTACGATGCATTTATTGGAAATTGCTTAATAGTTTCATTGTTTACTTAAGGTATTTTCCGACTCCTGAGAATATTTTAAATTAAAAAAAGTATTTGTCACTTGAAAGATCTGTTCTATTAATTAAGATGGAATGCGTTGTCTCATCTCCAGGGTCACTCTTATGTGCTGTTTACAGTTCCCAGGGCACAACCACTCCTGGCTCTCATGTTTAAACAGAAGCGAAATCAGGTTACTCAAGAGATGAGGTAAAACAGCAGCAGCTTAGAAGCCCATGAGTACAGTCTGCAACTGGTGGGATGTGGAGACAGGGCGTGGGGAGAATCAGCCTTGGCCAGGAAGCCACACCCATCAGCCATCGGGCCTGCTGGGCTGCTGTTGATCTTGGGGTTCCTCTGAGCACTCTAAATCCCCATTCTCCTCCCTCTGCTTCCCTCAAACCCTGCAGCCTAGACCAGTCAGCACCAATTCAGAAGGGCTCCTCTAATCTTGAGAGACTCGGCCTTACTTTGGAGAAAGGGAATGATGCATCCTATATAGAGGGCCAAAGGAATGATACAGAGAACAGGTACCGGATAAGGAAGACCTGAGCTGAGTGGGCTTTGTGGAGGCACAAGGTGAATCTGGGTCCTGGAGAGAACAGTAAGCACATCTCAGATAGAGATGGACATCTGAGCTTGGATAGAAATGGGGATGTACATGGAATGCCCACAGGATGGGGTGTCCCGATGAAATGAAGGATGCCCAGTGCAATGTGGACATCAGGTACACAATAAATACCTTTCAGCATAAGTGTGCCCTATTCTTATCATTTCTCTCTCTCTCTCTCTCTCTCTCTCTCTCTCTCTCTCTCTCTCTCTCTCTCTGTGTGTGTGTGTGTGTGGTGTGCAGGTATGTGTGTTCATATGGAGGTGGTGCACATGTGTGTGTGCTCAGGTGTAAATGCCAGAGGTTGATGTTGGTGTCTTTCTCTATGGCTCTCTACCTTTATTTTTGGAAAACATTTATTTATTTATTTATAAGCAGAAACGAAGATAGACAGATAGGTAGATAGGTAAATAGATAGGAGAGAGAGGAGAGAGAGAGA